>QANX01002221.1:4450-66971 GCA_003254975.1 Ochetophila trinervis | reverse complement strand
GTTAGGTTAAGAATCAATCTAGACCATAAAATAATTAGGAAAGTAATCCTAAGGCTGAAAACTAACCCTAATTAAATAAAATACGAAAATATCAAATATTACAAAACTGCCATTATAATCTAGAAATAGCAATAATTACGAAACTGCCATTATAATCCGAAAATAGCTAAATTACGAAACTGCCATTGTAATCCGAAAATAGCTAAAATTACTTCATTTCGCCTTTGCAACTCCCGAGCAGCATTACCACCTTTATTCTTTGCTTGGACATCATGCTTAAATCATCATCTTTTGCTCCAATGGTAGAATATGGCTCTATGATGCCCGTATCAGATATCAATCTGATCCGATATTGCAGATCTAAACCCGTAAAATATCGTATCGTTTCGTGTAATATTTTACCAAATTTACCTATATCTTTATATATAGCTTTATGATCTCATACTTTAATCACAAGCCAAATTCTACTTCAGAGGTATTTTACTTTTATTAGGGGCATAATAGTTAAAAAAAATTATCAGATTCTCTAAGCACCGGCATATATATCGCAATCCCATGCATGCCCAAGTTTGATCTATATACTATCAATAAATGCTTTCGGTGTAAAAGTCTCCATGGTAGGTTACTTTTCTGACTCAACCAAAAGGTCTCTAAGAAAACTTATAATTCACATAAATCTACATACTAAGTAAAAAAATTAAAAAGTGTATGCATCAATCATCACTAGGATTGAGAAAATTCACAACTCGTTAATTAATTTTTATGAATAATTATCACTCAAAAAGTGCAAGATAAAGCACAGGTTCTCTAAGTCGTAAAAATTACAGGAAACAAAATCCCCTTCCAAATAGAAGGATATAATGGTAAAATCCCATAAAAGTATAATAACATAAACTACTATCTTCTTAAAGCCTAATAGCTTATACTACAAAAACTTCTCAATATTTCAAATTCCATCAAATCGATGAATATTTAAGAATTAATTCGTTATGCAACTCAACAACACTTTTCAACAGTTGTCACGAGCAAACATTGATATAATGAACCTCCGATCCTCGATGCAACTAAACTGTGGATTATAACACCATCTCAGCAATCTGAACAGCATTAAGTGCAGCTCCCTTGCGTATTTGGTCACCACAGACAAAGATGTCCAACCTGATTAAGATTATACAATTAGTATGAAGGATATGTTTAGATTTTTCATATATAGTAACTGCATTAGATCTTTACCCATAATTTCCCTCTTGGGAGACATCGCGCCGTATTCTGCCAACTGCAACATCGTCCTTCTTTGACACCTCCAATGGAGTAGGGAAGTTGTTCGATACCCTATCATCAATAACCACCAACCCAGGTGCGTTCTTCAGAATGTCCCTTGCTTTGTCCTGGACATTAAATAAATTCAAAAAAAGTTTTGAAGAAATTGTTTAGCATACACATAAAAGCTATGGTGAACTCGGCAAGGACCTTCCAACTAACAAAGTCCAAAATTTTATATTGCTTAATGCCGAGTTCTGTAGTGACCAAAAACAAACATACAAGCAAGATGCACAGACCTAAGCTATGGTGCAGCCATTCATGGTAGCTTAATATATATGATCATTTGACACCTCAACGTTCATATATTCATTACTAAATAAATGGACAAGCAAAAGGGGAAGAGAAAACAACAGTCTTCATAATTTGATACTGCCTCTTTTCCCACTTGGAAAATGTTTTTGCACTATCATATTTTGATATTTTTCCAATAACAACTCAAGAATACAACACCAATTAGAGTGAAAATTACCATAATTGTATACCTCAATCAAATTATAGCCTCATCCTTAATCAATAGAAAAACATGCTAAGTTTCTCTTCAGATGGCAAATGGAAAGAAAATTGCAACTAAAGCTACTCATTCCAAATGATTAAGTAAATGGATGACATCCACAACACAGGGCGTGAGCCTATTTTGTACAATAAACGTAAAAGTATAAAGTTTTTCTTCACCAAAATGGTTTATCTTCCAATAGAATCAGACATTTGTTCAATATAACCTTTGATAGTTGAGATTTACAAACAGCTGCAGGGACATAAAGAATAAAAGCTAGTTACATTTATTAGAAAACAGAGTACATAGATAGTTCCAAAGAACCAGAAAACCACAGTGAAGATGCCACCAATTCTTTATATACACCTCAAAACAAAAGAAAAGTCCAAAAAAGGGAACCAAACGAATTGTTTGATATAGAAACTGACACTTTCTTCAAAATAAATGCTAGCCAAAATTATTGGATCTAGTAATTAAGATTTAAGTTAACAACTCTTTTGGGGTCTAAAGTCTCAAGTATAAGAAGCAACTGACAGCACCTATGTTCTTTTGTGATATGCATGGTGACTAACTCTAATTTATCAATTCATTGCTAGTAGCCTATAAGAAAATCCTAAATTTAAACAAATTCAAGCAAAGCCTCATTGAGGGACGACAATGTATAACAGAAGTAGATTGTTACCTCATCGAGAGGCTTCTCGAATTGAAGATTTACACTCTCTGCATGAGCACGCATAACAGGGACACGTATACATGTTGCAGTCACCTTGACATTAGAGTCATTCTGAAAAGAGAGATTGAAAAGGAAAATATATTTTACATACAACTGAAGGAGAAAAATATATAAAAATAAAAAATCTAAAGAAATGTGGATCATATCTCATAAAACAGAAAAACCCAGGAAAGCACAGAATTTACCCATATTTTCCGTGTCTCTTTGACTAATTTCATTTCCTCTTCATTGTACCCATTTGGAAGAATAGAGGAATTATGAGAAAACAAATTAAAAGCATACTGCAAAAGTTGAAAGCACAAACAGGTCATTAATAGTAACTTTAATGAATTCAAAAACAAAACAAAATTTCCCAAACTCAGCAATGCAGAAAAAGTAGACAGACCTGTCGCTGAAATATGTTACAAGTTGGTTGTTTTCCTTCCAGGACCTAAAAACCAGAAAAAGGAAAATAAATTACTCACAGTGAATGAATGAAGCAAAGCACAAGAAACATTAAAATAGGAAGGAAGAAACCTCGTAAGTCTGCAGCTCAAGCTCCCTCATAGCAGCAGCACCAGCACCACTAGCAGCTTGATACGTACTAACAATCATGCGTATTACCTAAAAAAAAAAAAACACATTGATTTTTTTTTTTCCAATTTATAAATCAAGAATCGATCTTTTTGGGTCAGATATCAAATCCAAGAAAAACCCATGCAAGAAAGAACAGTGTTCAACCTTGGAATGACGATGTAGAGGCGTTGCAGCCATCAAACAAATGATGGTAGAGCAATTAGGGTTAGCTATTAGCTTACCCTTTCCGTTCCCAACCTTAATTCCATCCATGGCTTCCGGATTAACCTCCGGAATCACAAGCGGCACACCGTCCTGCATACGAAAAGCAGAGCTATTATCGACAACGATAGTGCCGCGGTCAACGGCGAGGGGACCAAACTCCTTGCTAATGGAGCCGCCGGCGCTGAAGAGTGCGATATCGACGCCGTCGAAGCTATCGGCCGTGAGCTCCTCGACGACGTAGTTTTGGTCCTGGAAGAAAATTCGCTTCCCAGCCGACCGCTTAGAGGCCAGCATTTTAATGGAGCGGTAAGGGAAATCGCGGTCGGCCAAGACCGAAAGGAATTCTTGGCCTACGGCTCCGGTGACGCCGACGATGGCAAGAGACGGCGCGTTCTCCTGGAGGGACATCCGGACCCGGGTCGGACCGTGCCTGGACTTGGGTCCAGGTATACGAAGCCGGCCAAAGAGGTCGGTCCTCTGGTGGGGGTAATGGAGCTGCTGGTTAGTGAAAGCCGTCATTTATGGCCCCGAAGGTTTTAGAAAGAGAAAATGTTTGAAAGATAGAGAAAAGAGAGAAAGGCGGAGGCGGCTGATAGTGCGTTTAGCGTTTAAATACAATCTGAAGGTAATCCAGTGGCGTTTTCAATTTTAGTGGGTTTTGAATAATTTTCTTTGTTTTTGATATGTCGAACACCTGGCTGTTTTTTATTGGTTAGGGGGAATTAGTTATTTATGGCATTTATATATGATTCATTTTTCTTTTTTATAAAATATAAAGAAACTACTCAAAACGGATTTATAAATTCAGAAATTATATAATGAGTGAGTCAAATTTAGCTGTTTTAATTTAGTGAGAGTCCATATTAAGGGCCCATGTTACTGAAAACTCTCTCATTCTCGTGCGGTAGGAGTGGAATAGAACACTTGAGTCCAAATAGGGCTATCAAGACTCGAACCTCAACTNAGTGAAAGCCGTCATTTATGGCCCCGAAGGTTTTAGAAAGAGAAAATGTTTGAAAGATAGAGAAAAGAGAGAAAGGCGGAGGCGGCTGATAGTGCGTTTAGCGTTTAAATACAATCTGAAGGTAATCCAGTGGCGTTTTCAATTTTAGTGGGTTTTGAATAATTTTCTTTGTTTTTGATATGTCGAACACCTGGCTGTTTTTTATTGGTTAAGGGGAATTAGTTATTTATGGCATTTATATATGATTCATTTTTTTTTTTTATAAAATATAAAGAACCTACCCAAAAAGGATTTATAAATCCAGAAATTATATAATGAGTGAGTCAAATTTAGCTGTTTCAATTTAGTGGGAGTCCATATTAAGGGCCCATGTTACTGAAAACTTTCTCCTCCTCGTGCGGTAGGAGTGGAATAGAACACTTGAGTTCAAATAGGGCTATCAAGACTCGAACCTCAATTCCCGTATTCGCAAATGTAAAAGTTCGACTGACTCCTACTACTGAGCTACACCATGAAATGCTTATGATTCACTCATTGTTTCAAACCTATGCGTTTTTTTTTTTCCTAAGGAAAAAATACTCATCTATCTTAAAAATTAATATATTAATTTTTATTACATCATGGTGGAACGCTGGGGCCTACAAAGGGCCTACGAGGGTTTCAATAAATTTTTTTTTTCTTCCGTTGTAATGTGAGGTGGGTCCAGGGGGAGACTTTGGGGCTTTGACGGGTGAACTAGGTTTGCTCAAACTGGCTTCCTCATTCATGGGTTCGTCTCGAAATTTGAGGTTGAATAAAGAGAAAGCAAAAGTTGTTGAGGACGATAAAGATTATAGGTCTGAGGAATTGAGACCCAATTCTTCTAATGAAGAAGAAAAGAATGAGAATGACGAGGATGAAGGTTATCTAGGTGGAACTTCTTCTATGTCACAACAAGAAAAGGTGTTTGTTTTTTGTGCTTGAGATGTTGTTTTGTGTAACATTTTAATAGAAAATATTTTGCTGCCAGTTTATAACAATGTGGTTAATTGCTAAAGTTTCACTCCGTTTTTTTTTTTTTTGGTCTTTTTAATCTTCTTGATGCACATAGAGGTAGATGGATATCTCAAATAACGCTAGGGAGTTTTTAAATTGGTTTTGATCAAGACTGTGTATGCTATATTTCTTAGAAATATTCGATGCAAATGGTCCATTAATTGATTAGTTATAAGAGCAAAAATATGATTTAGTAATCGATCTATTTTCTGTAAGTTTTTTTGTTGAACAATATCTATTTTTTTTGTCAATATTTTAGCTAAACATGCTCGTAGAGAATTACTTTGTCAATTTTTAATTTTTTTTTTATCGGGAGAGGCAACGAGGATCCCATAGGGAGGTAACAAAGTAATAAAAAAAATTATTCTAATTTAGTGGGCTAACATATATTCCATATAAAATTACCGGTCAATTTGTTTTTATTTTTTTATTTGAAGGTCCAAAGGGGGCCCCGGAAAGAGATTATGGGATAGTTAAAAAAATCACCTAAATTTGGTGACCAACATATACCTGTAGAAAATTACCAATCTAGCTTGGGAACGTAGAAAAAAAAATTTTTCCCCTGAAAAGGAAATGGGGGGCCCCAGAAGGAGGTTATAGATTATAACCCATAATTTTTTATTCATGAATATGCTTCGCGGAGTTTGCAAAAATTTATAAAAACATCCCAAATGTATATCAAAATTAATATTTTACTTATTTAGATAAATTTATGATGTTTGAAAGAATTAAATACAAATAGAAATTGAATTAGTATATAAAATGATGCTTGAATGGTTTTGTTAGAATGTGGGTATTCAAATGTTGAAGATCATTTAAAGAACAAAATTCTAAATGAACCGTCAAAGTTAACAAAATTATCAAGTTTGACAACTTATGAGTTTATTTTTTTAACTTGCTTCAACTATGGGCATTTATACCAAAAACTCTAATTCTCTAGTATGGTGCATGGACTCCAAAAATGAGCCCAGTGATAAACTCAAGAGTCAAGACCATATATAGCCTAAGGATTTTTGTACGGATGCCCACTTCAATACAATTTTAACTATCCATGCTCACTTTTTTTTATTATAGCTATTCATATCCACAGCTTCATCATCTCAATACTCATGTTGCCCATTTTATCTATGTTTTAAATAAAATCAAAAAATTTAAAGTCTTTTCTCCTTCTTCCATTTTCTCAATTATTCTCGATTTTCTTTCTCTCTCTCTCTCTCACATCCACACTCTTTCAAATTCCCTTTTTCCCTTCACTGGAAAAAATGGCATGAGTTAAAAAATACTTGCTTTCAAAGATAAAGCCGAGGTGATGGTAGTGTAGAAAATCACCAACATTAAACCCAAATTGCGGGCACCACCACCCTCTGAAGAAGAAACCCATGACGAAGAATAAATTCATTTTCACGAAACTGTCTCACACAACCCAACCAGTTTGAAACTGCCATTATGTTGGATTGTGTGGCATAAAGTAGGATGGTATGCACCCTATCCAGAATTTGAACACATCGTCCTTACATTAGGCAATGTGGCATAAAGTAAGGCGATAAGCACACCTCTTAGAATTTGCACACACTGCTTTTACGTTGGGCATGTCGCATAAAGTAGGGCAGTGTGAACACCTTTTAGAATTTGCACACATCGCCTTTACATTGGGTTGTGTGGCATAAGTTGGGCGATGTGAACCCGATGCTTGGTTGGACCAGATACTATCTTATTCCACCTTCATTTTTTGGTTTTTTCTTTTCTTTTTTTCAATTGTTTTTTTTTAATTTCAATAAATTTAAAAAATGCAACGCAATAGTTAAACAAATTAATATACATTTTAAAGACATTATAATAACAAAAAAATAAAATTAACTTGGTGGATGTTGGAGTTAGATTTGATTTTGTTAAAAACTTTTAAAAAACAGTCCAAATTTTTCTCAAAGTTTGATCTTGTTAATTGGATGATGTTTTAAAGTAGCCAATACAAACAAAATTGAGAAAAAACTAACAGAGAATTATAAAATATAAAAAAAAAAATGAACTGATTCACAGTCAATTGTACAAAAATAATAGTTATTTTGCTATAGAAAAAAACAAATGATAAATAACAACATTAAAAAATAAGTAAAATAGACAAAATAAATTTAAATTTAAAAATGTTGACATAATAAATCTAAATAGCTAAATAAAAAATAATAAACGTGGAAAGTTAATAATTAATTAAAGTAGGCATAGATATAAAAATCTTTATAGCCGACATCCGTACTGGACCAAAGTCCAAGCCTATGACCTTGACTCCAACACTAAGCCCAACTCAATATTTAATTTTTAAATATTTTTATTTAATAGGTTAATTTGTTTTTAATAAATATATTTTAGAATTTTTAAAATTTTATTTTTTTCATATAAATAGTGCTACAATTAATTTTGATATTTAATTTTTTTTATTTATTAAAAAATTACAATTTAGTTTTATTGGAATTAATTTTAATAGATTCTGTTACATGCATTCTTCTAAATTTTTTTCTAATCTTCTCAAATATATTTTTAGAAATTTTTTTTATCTAATTTTTTTTTTCATATTTTTTTTTATTTCATCCTAAATTGTTAAATACCATTCCTTTTTATCATTTAAATTTTTTCATTTAAATTTTTTTTTATCTAAAATTTGTTTTTTATCCTAAATTTTTTGAATAAAAATTTCTGTAGATTTTTTATCTAAATCTTTTCTTCATATAAAAATATTTTTGGATAAAAAAATTAAAATAAAAATAGGATGGAGAAAAAAATTTCCATTATTAAAAAAATATAAAATCAAACAAATTTTCATGATAAATTAGCAATTTAGAATGAAAAAAAAAAATAGAAGAAAAAATTTCATGATAAAAACATTTAGCAATTTAAAGTGCAGAAATCTGTCAAAATAAACTTCAATTGGACTGAATTATAATTTTTTTTTAAATAAAGAGTCTTAAGTATCGAAATTAATTATAATGCATTCTATTTAAAAAAAATGAAATTTTAAAGGATACTAAAATACATTGAATTTTTTTTCTAAACCTTGTGACAGGATTAAGTTAAAATCTGCAAAAATATTTACAAATTTATTAATTTTCAAATATATTTGAATAATCAATAGGATTTTATGTAATAGAATTTTGTAAATAAATTTTTTGATATGCTAAAATCAAATAACAAAATCAGTCACATACGAGGGATATTTTAGCGAAAAAATATTAGGTATTGAACAATATAATATTTTTTGGTAAATACAACGTAGTAGATTATTTGTAGGTTAGAGCTATTACAATAAATTATTAGATTCTTTCTTGATATATATATATATATATATATATATTTTTTTTTTTTTCATATTTTATATCTACTTGAACAAAATTTCAAAACTTAATTTCTTATTTCTCTGGGAAAAAATGTTTTTAAACATATAAATACTGGCACAAACTTTATCGAATTAGCATATTACACTTGAAATATTTTTTTAACACTTTACACTCTAAACTAACAAAATTATGGCACCGTGTACCCTTTGTTTATTTTTACTCACAAAATTGGTCACGTATTGCACATGTAATTTTATTTGATTGGTAAAATAGTTTTTTTATTGTTGAAAAATAAACTACTGCAAGTGCAAAATGCTAAAATTTTGTTAATTAAGGGTGCGAATTGCCAAAAACAAGTTTAGGGTGCAATGCCAATAAAGTTTAAAGTTCAAATGTATCAATATTTGCATCAAATTGCAGACAAAATTGTGTACATGTATATAAGCTAAAAAATTGCATCCCAAAATACATGTTTAAGTTATGCAAATGCAAGACATGTACTAAATTGCATAAATTATCTCAAAATACATATATATATATAGCATCATTTGCCCAATTAATGTTACCTTAATATCTTGATCATATGACAATACATGCTCGTTCAGTCATTTGTCCACATTTTAGTGTGACATCAATATATATTACACAAAAATGTTTGACTAAATATATCAGTCGTACATTTTTCTAAAACATCATAATATTAGTGCTCATCCAAAAATATAATTTTTATCAATTTTGTCGTATACATGTACTTTGACATGTGTTTTGGAATATAAAATTTAAGCTTATATATGTGTGTGCACGCAAAATTTGGTATATAATTGATACAAATATGAACACGTTTGTACTTTGAACTTTATTGGAATTGACATGTTGCATTCTAACTTTTTTTCTGACACTTTACACTCTCCATTTAGTTTTTTCAAGAGTAAATTTTTCTCTCAAATAAGTTCACATGTGCACCATGTGACCAGTTTCGTGAGCAAAAGTAAATAAAGGATGCACGATTGTTGGGGTGTAAATTGAATACTCGCAAATGCAAAAATCAACAAGTAATAAAGTGGTATTTTTTGAGAAAACCGATATCGATTCCACAGAAAATAATATCTCTAATTTTGAAAATAAATCAATTGTTAACCAAATTAATAAAAATAAATGGAATTGTTTGTTGGTTGTTTGTTTGAGTAGCAAATCATTAATTAAAAGAAAAGTCATTGTAAAAGTGAAACAAGGCAGCAGGAAATAATTTCAAGATTTGATGAAACAAAGATTATGACTTCACCATTATTACTCCTATTTAGCCCTAATGCATTATAGATTCATAAGGTTAACCCTCTTTGACCACAAATGACTAGAAGTTGATTTCTCAATGCATTCTAATCTAGCAAGCACAAAGTATTTAATTGTTCCTAATCTAAATACTGAAATTTAAGCCCTAAGACATGCAAACCCAATAAGTTTTTGTCAAAGTTGTCACTAAGGCATGCAATATTCCTATAACTGTGTATTTCATCGCCCATCCATATTATATCCCTTATTCATAAGCCAATATAATATTTGATTTATCATCCTTTTCATGGGAACACTAAGAACTACAGTGAAATATTAACCATGAATATGAATCAAAAATCAATTATGCATTAAGAACTAAATAGTCATAATAGGGCTACATCATAATCCTTATAAAGAGTTAGTTACACATGTTCTCAAAAATATCCATCAAATATTCTAGAGAAAACATAGATTAAAAAACAAAGAAAATTAAGAGCAAAGAAACAAATCCAAAGGTTGATGGCTGCTGAATTTGATCTCCAATCCTTGTCCTCTTTGCTTCTCCAAACTATGCCTCAAGATGCAAGGTTGAAGTCTTCCACAAACTGGCCGAATTTTCCCCTTGATCAAGACTTGGTGTAGCTGAATTACTCTATGTAAAAACCCTTGAAAACTAAATTAAAACCTAGAACCTAACTTTGTTTCTGTGAGAATGAAGGAAAATAATTGCAACCGTGAGGGCTGGTGAGACTTGTAGCCGTGAGGGCTGTAAAAAGGAATGGTGTGTGGTGGTTCAAGGTGCATGGTATTTATAGGAGATGTTCCACTAATTAAAATAGGAAAAATCCTAGAGTTATTCTCTAACCCTAGATATTTTTCCAATCTAATAGGATATAATATATATTCATAATCAAAAACTTCTATATTTCCTCAATATGGCCAGCCCTCTAAGGTTGATAAGGTCATTGTTGTCTCACATTTACACTAAGATAAAGAAATATTCCATATCCTCTGAGGAATCCAATTTAACTCTAATTCTAATTTCTTTTTCTAATTATTATTTCAATTAATATAATTAGAATAATCTGACATCCCAGGTGGCATATGATGTGGCACTAATTGCACACCTGGCTGGAGTGTGATGATGTGGCAGTCCATGCATATGTGTCATTCTAGTAGGCAAAGATACTTTCATTTTATATCTTCAATGTCCGCCAGCATATTCCAAGAACACTTTGGATGACCAAATGAATTCTGAATCCACTGACTCTGGTTAAAAACGTTAGGTATATGTCTTAAATTCCCATGTATATCTTGATTGCACAATTTGGACATTGGGAAGACACTCAAATTCCAATTTTCCCAAGAAAGTGTAAGTCTGTCGCAACTGTTAAAAATATTGATCTTGTAAATCAAACCGGTACTGATTGGCCAATCCAATTGCAATGAAACTTTACAAAATTGAAGCCTAGTGAATCAGGAATCATTTTCAGTTATAATTGAACAAAACCTCAAAGTGTAGCTCCAGATATGATTTTCTCAATAAAGATTGCGCAGAAATACAGTAATTCCAGCTTTTGCCTTTCTTTCACTGAAAATAAAAAAATACAATATTTCAGTACTTTTCATTAACAATTAATTCTAAACTAGCTAAAATCCAATATAAAAATATAGCATAAAAATATTAACTTTTTATGCCTATCAAATACCTCCAGATTGAACTTTGCTAGTCCATAGCAAAGAAAGAACTAAAAACTCAATTCCGATAAAATACCCAAATACCTTGATGAGGTTGCCTTAAAGATTGCACAATCATATCAATTCAAAAGTAATTTCCAAGTAATCATGCATCTCAACACCGTATCTTCTATTCAACATAATTATTACTTTCAAGTGTGTGTATGAAATCAAATAATACATTCAATGTCATGCACTTGAATAAATCTACATTAAATAGAGATTGAAAATAAAGATATGAACCACCATATGCTTAACATAATTAATTGCTCTCCACTAATGTAGATTGATGCATTACCTTGAATCATTAGGACTTTATAAGCTTGTAATGTAAAGGTTAAAGGGTAATGGTTAGAAGAAAGAAAAGGATAGGAAAATACAAATTCAAAGAAAGAAAACTTATGAATAATATGTTTATAAAACTTTTTGTTTTTTCCTTTCAAAGACACTTTTCTTCTTCCCTTCCTTCAAACTTCACAAAACATCTTTCTCTTTCTCAACATTTATTTTTTCTATTTTTCTTCATTTTCCTTCTAACCCCCAAATTGTTAGTTTTCATACCTTGCTCAAACTTCTTTTTCCACATCAAAGATTCATAAAAGCCATCTTTCACAATCATCAACCACCCCCAAATTATTTTCTACTTTACTCCACCAAATACAAATTTATAAGCATATATTCATTTCAACATAAGCTCTCTTTAGTAAATGTGTATAAGGTAGGAAAAATAATTTTTAGGCTCAAGAAGGTAAGTCAATATGGTTGAAATAACAAAAAGGCTCTAATATGCAATCAATAATGCATCCTAAAAATGGCTCAAACATGGTACTAATGAATAAATATTTCAAGGGTAGGCTAGAAAGGCTCAAACTCAAAACAAAACCACCTAAATCATATTCAAAGTAATGCATCTCTCTATGATTTTGTCTCAAGCAAAAATTATGCAACTTCTATAGTTAAAAAATAATCATTCTAAATTAATGCAAACCTTCTCCAAAATACAATCAAAATCATGCAAATTTAATAAAGTGCTCAAAATAGTTTTGAAAGTAATAACATGCGAATTTAACTTTAGGCATTAAAGAATACACAAAAACAATTCCACTACCTAAAAATCAATTTATTCACAATCATATTTTTATCATAGGCTTGTCAAAATATTAAAAAAAAAAAACCCCTCTAAAACAAAACAAAACAATAAAAATCAGCAAGCAAAATTAAAAGTTTAACCTAAAAACAAAAAATAAAAAAGAAAACTTATAACAAAGAGAACCACCCTCAAATTAAGATGAACATAGTCCTCCATGTTAAAAACAACGAAAATAAACATAATAAAGAGTAAAGGTAAAGAAAGCTTCCCCATTTGACGAAATGCAAACTCTAAGCTTATAAAGCTCTCTTTTGGCCGATTACCCCTTTATTGTCTCTCCTTTATTTCTTCTTCTTTGACACATAAAACACAAAACAGAACAACTAAAAAGAAAATTTAAAATAAGAAATTTTAAACATTGGATTTCCTCCCAAAGAGCGCTTATTTCAAATCTTTAGCTTGACTTTCTTGTGGAGCTCATCTTGGTTTCTTTCGTGTATTGCCTCCATCATCTAGCATCCCCAAAAGTGACTTCTCCCTTGTATGCCTCAGAAGTTTGAGTCTTTTAAATTTCATTGGTTCATACATATAAAAATTTTCTATTCTAGAACCATGTCTTAACTTTAAAGTACCCTTGCATACATCAATTTTTGCCTTGCTTGTAGCTAAAAATGGGCATCCTAAAATGATTCCATTACTTTCATGAAATACCACAAAATCAACTAAGAAAGAAAACATACCAACCTCCACTTTAATATTCATGGCTATCCCTAAAGGATAAATTTGGCTTTGATCAGCCATATTCACTGTCATAGTGGTTGGTGTCAATTTCAACCCTAGTTTGTTTGCAGTATTATTATCTATAACATTAATAGAAGCACCTAAATCACATAAACAATTAGATAATTTAGTTCTACCAATGATGCAAGATATCTCAAATCTTCCTTGGTCTTCAATTTTTCTAGACATTTTCTCTTTATCCTCTTTTTTAATTAATGAAGGTTTATCCATGTAAAAAGTTTTTTTAGTAAGGCCATCTTCATTTAGTAGTTCCAATGTTTTCTTTCTCCAAATTAATTATAGTTCTACTAATAGCTAAGAAAGGCTTACCAAAAATCAATGAAGCATCAGGATCCTTAATTTTTATGACTCTAAAATCTAGCATACTCAAGAGATCCAACCTTGATGCGAATATCCTCCAAAACACCTTCAACTTTAACATGAGGGTTGTAGCCCAAAATAATATCATAATTGGTTGAGTGAAGCCATCTGTAATATAAACTCATGCAAATAGAAAAAGGCATAATGTTAGTGGTAGCACCAAGATCAAATAAAGCATTAGAAAAATTAACATTTTTAATTTTGCAATCAAAAGTAAATTTTCTTGGTTCTTGCAGTTTCTTTGGAAACTCTTGGTATTCGTCACTTTCTTCATTTTTATTGTCTTTTTCTTGTCTCTTTCTTTTGGCCTCTCTGTCCCTAATATGATCAATAACCACTTTTTGATCAATAAAAGTGTATTCTTCATATGCTTGATTAAGGCCATACATGGGATGAAAGTCATCTTCATCAAAAGCACTATTTTCACTCAAGTCATCCCATACATGCATACTTTCTCTTATCTCTTCTTTTAATATAAGATGCTTAGGCATATCAACCTCTTCACTTTCTTCACTAATATCATTAGAATCTACACTTTCCATACAACTTTCTTCAATTGGCTTGTCTAAGTCCATAGCATCTTCCTTCACCAATTCGACCACCACCTCTCTTTGGGTTCTAAATTTTTATTTTTCCGAGGCCATCTCTCTTTTTACTATTCTTTTTCCTTCCACTTCTACATTATAAGTCCAGCTATCTTCCTCTGGATCTTTATCCTCTAACCATTCTTCAATTTCAGCTACAATTGCAAAAAGTCCTTGACCTTTTTCTTCCTTGGCCGATTCCTTCATTGTGTTCTCCTCCAAGTTGATTTTTTCCATTTTGCTTGCAATTCCCTTTTCTTGAACATGTTGGGACTCATTTTTTATGAGGGACTCATCCAACTTCCTTCCACTCCTTAGTTCTGCCGCTTGGACATCCTCCTTTGGATTTATTTCAGTTTGACTTGGAAAAGTGCCCATTCGTCTTTTAATAGCTTGAGCGAGTTGCCCTACTTGCATCCCTAGTCCTTTTATTGCTGCATATTTTTCTTGCATATAAACACTATAAGTGTCATTCATTTTAATCATAGATTTCTCAAGTAAGGAAACAATATGAAATAGAGATTGAGGTTGATTTTGAGATTGCATTTTTTTTTTGGAAATTCGAGGACTAAAATTGTTGGTGTTGTTGAGATGAGAGTTGATAGATTCCTTTTTGTTGTCCTCCTTGGGTGTTTGAATTGTCTCTCCAAGAAAAATTTGAATGGTTTCTCTATCCTGGATTGTAAGTGTTGGAGAAGGAGTTGTTTACCTACAAAATTTACATCATTAGTTTCAGTAGGATTTCCTAAATGAAAATTTATACTTTCATGGTTATCCCCACAATATTCACAACAATTAACATTAAAAATATTGAAAATATTATTAAAATTGTTGGAACCCAAGGTTTCAAGTTGCTTTGTAAGCATTGAAACTTGACAACTCAATTTGTTAATTTTATCCTCTTCATGGACAGCCATGGTCTCCTTAAGGTTTTGGCTTTTTTCACTTGCCCATTGTGAGTTGTTGATTGCCATCTCTTTCAATAGGTCATATGCATCCTCTTGAGACTTATTTAGCAAAGCACCACCCGCAGCAACATCCATATTATTTCTTGTTAAATAATTCACCCATTATAAAATGATTGGACTTGACTCCAAATGGGCATCCCATGGTATCTCATTCCTAAGCTTTGTGGTTTTAATTAGCGGAAAAAATTTATTCAAAAACTTAAAAGCTAAATCATCCCAAGTGATAATATTTTCTAGAGCTAAAGATAGTAACCAACTTTTAGCTCTATCCCTTAAGGTAAAAGAAAACAACATAAGTTTGACAGTATCCTCAGTAATCCCATTATATTTTACTAACTCACATACATCACAAAAATTTGATATATGTTGGTTAGCGTCCTCACTAGGTAACCCTCCAAATTGGTAGTTGTTAAGCATAGACATAGTAATAGGTTTAACCTCAAAGCTAGTGCATCAATAGATGGTATCCTAATACATGACATATCGTTAACCCTTCTAGGTCCAGCATAATCCCTAATAGACCTATAACATTGATTAATAGGAATTTCAGAAACTACGGGGTTACTTTGGTTTTCCATATTGTTTTCTCTTTCGGTATTTCTAAACACAGTTTCTCTAACTCCATCTCTCCTTAACCTCCTCAAATCTCTTTCAAAAAATTCAGTTTCGAAATGTAAACTCGTAAAATAAAATAAACACATAAAACTGAAAAAGAAAAAACAAAATAGAAAATTAAATTATCAAAACAGAAAAACAGAACTAAAATTAAAACTAAAAATCAAATTAAACAAACTAATTAACTCAAAAGAATTAAAACTAGATGCAAACCAAATTAAAATCAAGGCAAACACAAAACTAAAGAAAAATAAAACTAAAAACAGCAAGCAAATCAAATTAAAAACATAAATAAAATTGCACTTATTTTTTTTCTTCGGATTTTTGAAATTTTTTTTTTATATTAAAACAAAAAAAAATTCGAATCAAATAACAACTAAGTAAAACTCACAATCAGTAAATTAAACCTAAAAACCGAAACAAATAAAAAAACAGCAAACAAAATATTTTATTTAAAACTGAAAATAATTAATAAAACCTAAACACACAAATTACTTAGCTACTTCGATTTCATCCTTCTTCAAACTCGAATTGGATTGCTTTGGATCCAAGAAATCTTTCCAATTGTTGTTCTTTGATGGCTAAAACCAATCCTACAAAAAAACAAAAACAAAAATTAAACTAAAAATTGTAATTTAATCAACAATAAATTTAAATCAAAACTAAAAATAATTATTCCCTGGCTACAACGCCAAAAACTTGTTGTGGTGTAAATTGATAACTCGCAAGTGCACGAATCAACAAGTAATAAAGTGGTATTCTTTGAAAGAATCAATATCGATCCCACAAGGAATAATGTTTCTAATCTTGAAAATAAATCAATTGTTAACCAAATTAATAAAAAAAAAAAGGGATTGTTAGTTGGTTGTTTGTTTGAGTAGCAAAGCATTAATTAAAAGGAAAGCAATTGTAAAAGTGAAAAAGGCAGCAAGAAATAAGTTCTAGATTTGATGAAACGAGGATTGTGACTTCACCATTATTACTCCTATTTAGCCATAATGCATTATAGATTCATAAGGTTAGCCCTCTTTGACCATAAGTGACTAGAAGTTGATTCCTCAATGCATTCTAATTTAGCAAGCACAAGTTATTTAATTATTCATAATCTAAATACTGAAATTTAAGCCCTAAGACATGCAAACCCAATAAGTTCTTGTCAAAGTTGTCACTAAGGCATGCAATATTCCTATTAGGGGTGGGCGCGGTCTGGTTTGGTCTGGTTTTTTATAAAAATTCAGACCAAATCATAAATGGCGGTTTAGCNGCCAATATAATACTTGATCTATCCACCTTTTCATGGAAGCACTAAGAACTATAGTGAAATATTAACCATGAATATGAATCAAAAATCAATTATGCATTAAGAACTAAATAGTCATAATAGGGCTACATCAAAATCCTTATATAGAGTTAGTTACACATGTCCGTGCAGCCTATGTGCAGGTGTGGCCAAAGGACCCGCACAGCATGTGGGCTTAGTGTGGCCGAGTGCATGGCCTTGTGTGTGGGCATGTGCGGGCACCAAGGGTGCAACCGATGGTGCGGCTTAGTGACATGGCTCGATGGCTGGGAATGGTTCGAGCCATGTTGGGTGCGATGGTTAGTTGGCTGCGCCCATGTTGGTCCTGGGACTTGCTGGCTGCAATCCAAGGACAGGTGGCAGACTTGCCTACAATCTAGGCTGAGTGGGGTTGAGAGTGGGCAGGCAGTTAGTGGCGGTTACAAGCAGTGGGCTAGCCTTCCTACATTCATGGCAAGTATCAAGGAACCATGATGCACGTCCAGACATATGTATAGCATGCTGGCTGGTGCCAGCATGCCCTAGGCAGTTGGGGATGTCAACTACAAGGCCAGATGGCCAAACTTGGTGCTGCCAAGTGTCCTAGCAGCTGGGGTTGTCAGCTGCACGGTTTTGGCTTTATATGCTAGAGAGCCTGAGTTACCAAGCCATTGAGAGAGGCATTGTGGTAACCATTGGCATACTCTTGGCCGGTTTCCTATTCTTATTGAGTGAAAGAAAAGGTTTGGGAATTGCCCCGTAAATACTTGTGTTGGCTGTGTGCGTATGCTTGACTGATTGTGGTTATCTTTGTGTTGTGTATGCGTTGCTGTATGCTTTGCTTATACATTGATTATTGAGTGTTGGCTGACTAAGGAGGGCTTCCTTAGGCCTTGCAGGTTTGAAAAGTTTAGCCTCGGAATTTAACCCTGTAACAGTTGGTATCAGAGCCTGGTTAGATGGTTGGTGGGGCTGCTAATGAGGCGCTGCGTGAGAGGGTGGCATGCTTGGAAGACTTCCTCAGTGCTCCTCCTAGTGACTCGGTGGTTAACATGTGCATTCGTGTGGAACAACTTGCTGAGAATGTGGAATCTCAGCAACTTGAACTTGCTTCATTCATCACCGAAACTCACGAAAAGCAAGCGGTGCAGGTGGAGGATATGGGGTCCTTCACCACCATTGTTAAGGAAAGGTTGCTGGCTGTGAAGAAGGACTTGGCCTTGATTCGGTGCTCGGGTAACACCACGGCTTCATCATCTACAGTGGAAATGATGCCTTCGAAAATTAAAGTACCTGATCCTAAACCTTTTAATGGTGCTCGAAATGCTAAGGAACTTGAGAATTTTCTGTGGGACATGGAGCAGTATTTCTTGGCTGCTCATTGTCCAGACATTGTGAAGGTGATGATCACGAGTACGTACTTGGCTGGGGATGCTAAGTTATGGTGGCGTACTCGGTTGCAAGACGATGAGAATGCGAACAGACCAAGGATTGATACTTGGGAGACCCTGAAGAAAGAATTGAAGGCTTAGTTCCTGCCTTGCAACATAGCATGGGTTGCAAGGGATGCCTTGAAGAAACTGAGGCATACAGGCACAGTGAGGGATTATGTGAAGGAATTCAGTTCGTTGATGCTTGATATCAAGAACATGTCCGAGGAGGACAAGCTATACAATTTCATGTAAGGGTTTACAGCCTTGGGCGCAAGCGGAGTTGCGTAGGCAGGGGGTACTTACATTGCCCACTGCCATGTCTGCAGCAGATAGCTTGGTGGACTCTCCTCTTCCTCTTCTGTTCTTGAGAAGAAGAAGACTGGGGGTGATGGCAAAGGAAAGTCGGGTTTTAAGAAAAGAAAGAAGACCGAGGGCTACAAGAAGAAGAGTGTGGATTTTGAAAGGAAAATGGTGGAGAGATCTCAAGGAAAGTCCAGATTTAGTGGCTGTTTCATTTGTGATGGCCTACATTGGGCTAGAGATTGTCCTAAATGTGAGAAACTGAATGCTATGGTGGCTTCTTCGGACGGTACACCCGAAGATAGCCCCTCTAGAGTTTCTCCTATCCAACTCTTGAACACTCTCTCGAGTGAGTCCGTGAAGAGAGGCCTTATGTATGTCACGGTTTGCTTGAATGGAAGGAGTGTGCTGGCTATGCTAGATACGGGAGCCACGCACAACTTCTTGTCCCAGAGGAAGGCTGCAGAGCTCGGGCTGTGTGCTTCAGAATACTCTAGCAAGATGAAGGCAGTGAATTCGGAGGCCTTGGATGTTGATGGCATTGCTAGTCCTACTCTTCAAGTTGGAGGGTGGACACGTGAGTGTGATATGATGGTTGTATTGCTAGATGACTTTGATTTAATTTTGGGAATTGATTTCTTTATGAAAGCTAAAGCTTCCTTACTGCCCTATATGAGAGGGATGACAATCTCGGGTGGAGATTGTCCTTGCTTTGTTAGTTGTGAGTTTATTTCCAGGAATAAACCAAAGGTGGCAATGGTTTATGCCCTACAGTTGAAATTTGGGGTGAAGAAGGGTTATAAAACTTTTGTGNTTTGATTTAATTTTGGAAATTGATTTCTTTATGAAAGCTAAAGCTTCCTTACTGCCCTATATGAGAGGGATGACAATCTCGGGTGGAGATTGTCCTTGCTTTGTTAGTTGTGAGTTTATTTCCAGGAATAAACCAAAGGTGGCAATGGTTTATGCCCTACAAACCGGGCAAGCTTTTGTGGCCAGCTTGATTGAGATCAAACCGGGCAAGGTAGAGGAGGTACCTGATTGTGTTGGTGAGGTGTTGGATGACTTTGCTGATGTGATGCCCGCAGAGCTGCCTAAAGTGTTGACACCGAGAATGAATACTGACCACAAGATTGAACTAGAACCAGGTGCTAAGCCCCCTGTGAAGGCACCTTACAAAATGTCCCCTGCTGAGCTTGTGGAGTTACGGAAGCAATTGAATGAGTTGCTGGATGCTGGTTACATACAACAGTCGAAGGCTCCTTATGGTGCTCCGGTGTTGTTTCAACTCAAACAGGATGGTTCAATGAGGATGTGTGTGGATTATCGGGCATTGAACAAGGTAACAATCAAGAACAAATATCCTGTTCCTAATGCATCTGATTTGTTCGATAGGTTGTCAAGAGCCAGCTATTTCACTAAGCTGGACTTGAGGGCAGGTTACTGGCAGGTGTGGATTGCTGTTGGTGATGAGGCCAAAACAGCATGTGTGACAAGGTATGGATCCTATGAGTTTTTGGTTATGCCTTTTGGGCTTACTAATGCACCTGCTACGTTTTGTAACCTTATGAATGATGTATTGTATGAGTTCTTGGATCGGTTTGTGGTTGTGTATCTGGATGATATTGTGATATATAGTGAGACCTTGGAGGCACATGTTAAGTATTTGACCAGGGTGTTCGCCAAGCTACGACAGGAGAAACTATATGTTAATAAGGAAAAATGTGAGTTTTGCAAACCAGATGTGATGTTCCTTGGGCATTGGGTTAGCAAGGGACATATTCAGATGGATGAAATGAAGATTAAGGCCATTCGGGAGTGGCCTGTTCCTACCAAAGTGGCTGAATTGCGGTCCTTCTTTGGTTTGGCTAACTACTACCGTCAGTTTATTAAGGGCTACTCTAAGAGGGTTAGTGCATTGACGGATCTGTTGAAGAAAGTAGTGAAGTGGGAGGGGACAGCGGAGTGTCAAGCTTCACTTGATGATCTGAAAGAGGCAATATCCACTGAACCGGTGTTGAAGTTGGCAGACTTCAACCTTCCATTTAAAGTACACATCGACGCCTCTGACAGTGCTATTGGTAGGGTGTTGGTGCAAGATGATCATCCGATTGCCTTTGAAAGTCAGAAATTGAAGGATGTTGAGCAATGGTATTCCGCTCATGAGAAAGAAATGACTGCTGTGGTGCACTGTCTTGATACATGGAGGCACTACTTGCTGGGTACTAAGTTCACAGTGGTGATTGACAATGTTGCTAACACATATTTTAAAACGCAGAAGAAGCTTACTCCTAAGCAAGCCCGATGGCAAGAGTTTTTGGGGGAGTTTCACTTCGAGTGGGTGCATAGGCCGGGAAAGCAGAATTTGGTGGCTGATGCGTTGAGTAGGAAGGTGGTGGCTGAATATGAGGCTGCTATCACCACTGTGGAGACAGATTTCCTTGAGCGGGTGCGAGCTCAAGCAGCAACTGATGTTGCATACACCGAGCTGAAACAAGAAATCAGTGAAGGCTTGGTAAGGAGGTATTGGATCGAGGATGACTTAATCTATGCTCGGGGTGGACGAGTGTATGTACCTACAGGGGGTGAACTACGGAGGGACCTCCTACATGAGAATCACGATGCTATGTGGGCTGGACATCCGGGGGAGGACAAAATGGTAGCATTGATGACAAGGTCATGGTATTGGCCAAAGATGGAGCAAGATGTGGAAGCATATGTGAGGACTTGTCTTGTGTGCCAACAAGACAAGGTGGAGAGGAAGCTGGAGGCAGGTTTACTGCAGCCCTTACCGATCCCAAGTAAGCCTTTTGCTTCTATTTTCATGGATTTTGTTGTGGGTTTACCTAAGGTGGCAGGGATGCGCTGTATATTGGTGGTGGTTGATCGGTTCTCAAAGTATGTTGTCTTCATTGCAGCCCCTCATGGCTGCACAGCTGACCAAGCAGCTGAATTATTTTACAAACATTGGGTGAAATATTTCGGTTTGCCCGAGGATATTGTGAGTGATCGAGATGCTCGGTTCACAGGCAGATTTTGGACCACACTGTTTAGTTTGCTGGGTTCGAAGTTGAATTTTCCCACAGCAAACCATCCACAAACGGATGGCCAAACAGAGAGGGTGAATTCTTTGGTGGAAGAATACTTAAGACACTACGTGACTGCTAGCCAAAGGAATTGGGTGGACTTGCTGGATGTTGCTCAGTTTTGCTACAACCTACACAAATCTTCGACTACTGGCCTTAGTCCTGCTGAGATTGCAATGGGACAGCAGCCTTTGTCGCCTAACGATGTGGCTAAGACAAGGAAGATCAAAGCTTGTCCAGCTGCCTATCGGTTTATATTTGAGAAACAAGATATGTTGGCTCAAGCTCGGGATAGCTTAGGAAAGGCACAAAGGAGGATGATGAAATATGCAGATAAACATCGACGTTCGTTGGAATTTAATGTTGGTGACAAGGTTTTATTGAAGTTGACTCCACAGATTTGGAAGCAACTTATTGGCAAGAATGTGCATAGAGGGCTGATTGCAAAGTATGATGGTTCTTTTACGGTGAAGAAACGGGTTGGTAATGTTTCTTATAGGTTGGATCTGCCTCCTAGGTTGAAGATCCATCCTACCTTTCATGTGAGTTTTTTGAAGCCTTTTCATGAGGATGTTGACTATAGCACAAGGGTGCATGCAAAGAGGGCACCTCCGGTGATTAGGAAGAGTTTTGGCAAAGTAATTGATCGGATTATTGATCATAGGGTGCTGGGGCACAACAAGTTGAACAGGAGAACGGATTATCTTGTTCTATGGAAGGGGGAAAGTGAGGCGGATGCTAGCTGGGAAAGAGATGTGACTTAGTGGCAATTTGAGAAACAGGTGGCAGACTACGTAAAGACCCTACCAACGAGGACGCTGGCTTCTTCAAGTGGGGGAGGTTTGTTAGCCCCTAGATGCGTGGCATTCGGCCAAGGCATGGCAGCCTTGCCTATGCCGAGGCAGTGAGTGGGGGTGTGCCTGTGATGGGCACATCCTTGGTAGAGCAAAGCAAATAGCTATGTTGGTGGTGCATGGCTTGGCATGGCATGGGTGGAGGCCCAGCATGCCACTGAGGTGCTGATAGTGCATGGCAAGTGGGCATGGCATGGGCAGGTGCCCAACGTGCCACTGTGGGGTTTGTGGATGCAAGGCAGGCAAGTAGGTTGCTGCAAAGGCTTGTGCGCGGGTATGCAGCGTGCATAGGCGAGGGGTGCAGCCAGAAAACGCAGCACAAGGGCATCGCTGGCGCTGGGCGTGGGCTATGCCTGTGCGCAGCGCATGCCTACGTGCTGTGCCAAGGTTGTGCTATTGCCTGCATGCTGTGGCGCCGAAGATGTGCGGCTTATATGCGAGTGTGGCCGAGGACCCATGCAGCATGTGTGCAAGTGTGGCCGAGGATCTGTGTAGCCTATGTGCGTGTGTGGCTTGTGTGAGACTGTGGCCGAGGACCCGTGCAGCCTATGTGCAGGTGTGGCTGAAGGACCCGTGCAGCAAGTGGGCTTAGTGTGGCCGAGTGGTGCCTTGCATGGCCTTGTGTGTGGGCATGTGTAGGCACCAAGGGTGCAACCGATGGTGCAGCTTAGTGACATGGCTCGATGGCTGGGAATGGTTCGAGCCATGTTGGGTGCGATGGTTAATTGGCTGCACCCATGTTGGTGCTAGGACTTGCTGGCTGCAATCCAAAGACAGGAAAAAATATCCATAAAATATTCTAGAGAAAACATAGTTTGAATAACAAAGAAAATTAAGAGCAAAGAAACAAATCCAAAGGTTGATGGCTGCTGAATTTGATCTCTAGTCCTTCTCATCTTTGCTTATCCAAACTATGCCTCACTACAAGCTGGCTGAATTTTCCACTTGATCAAGACTTGGTGTAGCCGAATTCCTCTATGTAAATACCCTTAAAAATTGAATTAAAACCTAGAACCTAACTTTTTTGCTATGAGAAGGAAGGAAAAGAATTGCATTCGTGAGGGCTGTAGAAAGGAATTGTGCGTTGTGGTTCAAGGTGCGTGGTATTTATAGGATAAGTTCCACTAATTAAAATAGGAAAAACCCTAAAGCTATTCTTTAACTCTAGATATTATTCCAATCTAATAAGAGATAATATATATTCATAATCACAAACTCCTATATTTCCTCAATATGGCCGGCCCTCTAAGGTTGATAAGGTTATTGGTGTCTCACATTCACACTAAGATATCCCCTCAGGAATCCAATTTATCTCTAATTTTAATTCATTTTCCTAATTATTAATCTAATTAATATAATTAGAATAATCTGACCTCCCAGGTGGCATATGATGTGGCATTAATTGTACACCTGGTTGGAGTGTGATGATGTGGCAGTCCATGCATAGGTGTCATCCTAGTAGGCGAAGACACTGTACTTTTATATCTTCAATGTCCGTCAGCATATTTCAAGAATACTTTGGATGAGCAAATGAACTCCAAATCCATTGATTTTGGTTGTAAACATTAGATCCATGTCTTAGATTTCCATTAATATCTTGATTTCACAATTTGGACATCGGGAAGACACTAAAATTCTAATTTCCCCAATAGAGTGTAAGCCTGCAGCAACTGTTAAAAATATTGATCTTTTAAATCAAAATGGTACTGATTGGCCAATCCAATTGCAATGAAACTTTGTAGATTTGAAACCTAGTGAAGAAGGAATCATTTTCAATTTGAATTGAACAAAACCTCAAAGTGTAGCTCCAGATATGATTTTCTCAGTAATGATTGCGCAGAAATACAATAATTCCAGCTTTTGCCTTTCTTTCACTGAAAATAGAAAAATACAATATTTCAATACTTTTAATTAACAATTAATTCTAAAATAGCTAAAATTCAATATAAAATATGGCATAAAAACATTAACTTTGATGCCTATCAACGTTGTCAAGCTTTTGTTAGTTTAGGATGCAAAGTGACAAAAAAATATTTAGAATACAATGTGCCAATTCTGATAATGTTCGAAGTGCAAATGTGCCAATATCTCTTAAAACATATTATTAGAGTGGACTACTGGTACATCTTACCATTTTATTAGTCTTCACAATTAATATTTTTTCAAACTTTTTATAGTCATCATACAAAATTTTCTAAAATAATCTTTCTAATTCTTTGGAGTTCTATTTTTTTTTTACCTATTTTTGTGCTTGTATAGACTTTTAACATTCTTTTTGAGGACATATTTTTAAAAGCCAAACTTCATAAAGTAGAACAAAATTGATAAATTAATATAAAAGTTGAAAGATTAAATGATGACCCTTTATTTGTTGTATGCCATATGTAAATAGATTCTTTAAAAATGTTAGATAAAGCTGAGATAAGAAAATCATCCACATTTGTCAAATTTAGGAGTAACAGATAGTAAGTACTTGTTTTTCGTCAGGTTTTGCATGCACATATTTTCCTCGGTAAGTGTTTGGACCATATACTTGAATTTTCTAAATTAATATTTTTATTTATTAAAAATATTATTTTTTGGATTTTAGTAAATTTATACTTGTCCCGCATTGTTTAAAGATGAAAAGGGATTGAAGTTGTTCAAGTATAAATACGATTTGGAAGTTGAAATCGGAAAAAAGTCCCACATCGGAAGCATAACAAGCATCTTGGAATTTCTTTACTTATAAATTGAAGCTTCTTCAACATTGAAAGGTACCCCTGCATCAACACACAACTGCAATATAGACTACTTAGTTTATTTTCGTTAGAATTTACTTCGAATAGTCAAGTGTTCTTAGTGTGTTCTTTAGTTAAAATTTTTATTTAAAAGTCATTTGATCTCGAAGGCAATTGTAACTTTTTAATTATTTTATTCTCAATAATTAATACAATCGTTTGATTAAGTTTTGATTTAACTGGCACATATTTAATTTTCTTTGAACTGTCATAGGTTTGAAATGGCACGCTTACGCACTAAGAGATGACTAATTGTTGTGTTTTACACCAACATATATGTTGGCAAGCCCGGTACTTAATTTTTTGACTGAGAAAATGGTGCAGACTCATTCAAAGAATCAAGAATCCGACACCTATGTCGGCATTAGCAGCCGAAACATGTCGAATGAAGATGAAAATGAAAGGGAAGCTGACAAGACTCCAGACACAAAAGAGGCATCTACTCGGATTCGATTTGTGAGCTATCCAGGAAGATAGAGACATACCAAGAGACCCAGCAGCAAATGTTGCAAGGAATCATAGAATTACTGTGCCAGCAGGTACAGACGACCCAAGCTGCGTCGAATGGCTCAAGGCCAACTAACGGCCAGGAGGAATAAGTGCAGGCCTTTCAGGTCGTACCCAATGGCAAGATGCCAAGGATTGAGGCATAGGCCTGTTAGGCCGGGTCCAATGGAAACGATGTAAGGGTTATGCTTGAACAACAAGTTTAGCCTTACATTCCTCCACCAGCCAGGAACAATGTTTAAGCCAGGGAACATGCTGAAAACCAATGCCAGAATGTGAGGGATTGTCGGTGAAAATAGATGACGCAAGCTTTCCAGGTTGTACCCAACATATATGGAGGGAGAGCATATGTCCAGACATACGGTAACCTACCAGCTCAGAACTAGATTCATGGTGGGGGACATGCGGAGTACTTTTGACAGAACAACAGGAACGGACACTATGATTCTCATGCCTATCAAGTAGACTTCCATGCCTCGACGCAGAGGAATGGACCAAACTATATGAACCACGACCAAGGCATAGATTGGGAGATTGAGACCATCATCCAAGAGTTGATGGGCCCTGCATTCAGAAAAACTGGATGACCGTCTTATAGGAGGCCATACCCTGATGTTATCGACAAGATTGAATTTTCTAGGGGATTCAAGTTTCCTGACTTCATCATTTTTTCTGGCGAATAGAGACAGTCTACCATGGAACACATAGGCCGCTTAACCATCCAGTGTGGAGAAGCAATGACCAATGATTTTCTAAAGCTACAACTATTTGCTAATTCTTTGATAATTCTAGCTTTCACGTGGTACAACAATTTGCAGCCAAAATCGATCCATAGCTAGTAGGAATTGGAGTAGAAATTCTACGAGCAGTTCTACAAGATTGAGCCAGAGATATCCATGGCTGGCTTATCACGTCTGCGATAGATGGATGGAGAGTCGGTGCAGTTATTTATAACTCGATTCAAAAAGGCGATGATCAGATGTCACTTAGACATACCGGAAAAGGAATTTGTCAAATTAGTACAGGGTGGAATGAGCTACAAACTCTTAAAGAAGTTTGAAGGGACAAAGTTCCATGACCTATTCAAGTTGGTCTCTCGAGGCACTCGGTATGAAGGCATCTTGAGAGAGGAGTACTTGAGGAAGAATTCATCCAGAGGGTCGTACAACAAGGAGCCAAATGCTGAAATTCATGTCGTGGAGACTGACGACTAGGAAAATGTTGAAGGATTAGTTGAAATTAACACGGCAAAAGTGGTGGCCTCCCATCCGTATGTTTGTAAAGCTTTGGCTACACTGATAAAGAATCAAAGAGCTCATCAACTAGTCATGGACATGAAGAAGAATCGGGTCGAACAGGAGAAGGTCTACAATTTTGACATCTCCAAAGCTGATCAGATTTTTGACTACCTGCTGGCCAAAAAAGTAATTAAATTACCTGACAGCCATAACCTACCAACAGCTAAAGAGGTGAAGAAGAAGCCATACTGCAAATGGCATGGTATATGGTTACATCAGACTGTCAACTGTGTGGTCTTCAGGAATGCTATCCAGGCGATGATTGACAAAGAGGCGTTAAAGTTTCCAAAAAAAGGAAAGGAGATAATGCAAATGGACAACAACACTTTCCCATCGATGGAAGTGAACATGGCTTCAGCAAACATCTCAAACTTGATGAGACCTAGTGTCAAGGCAGACTTCAAGCGGACAAATATGGAAGAAGGAAGTCAAGCTTATAGAGGAGTATTCAGCCCAAAAAGCCGAATCACTCACTATTGCTTAGTACCCTATGCAGATATAAGGCCAAAGAGGAAGAAAGTAAGCATCCTACAAGAAGTCAGAACATGTCTAAGCCACCGATGATAAGTCAAAGCCAAAAATTAGTGTTCCAGAGCTTAGGTTCAAGAATGCAGGACGGACGTGGAGAACGGAACGGCCGACGCCAAAAGGATCAAGGTGAGCTGAGAATCCATGTCACTTTTTCCAGTGACCGCATGACAAGATTGGTTTGACAGAAGATCGAGAAATCGAAGACTTGCAAGCCACTTGCTATGAAGGTAAATCGTTGGTATCATGCAGGATATAAGTCCTATCAGTCGCTTGCTAAGACCTAGAAAATAATAGCAACTCCATCGGAGAAGAAGAAAGATGGTATCATGCCAAATGAGTTGGAGTCATGTCTCGACGACTTGGATGGAAGACGTGAGATTGTAGCTCCATCCAAAAAAGTCAGCATCTTATTTGGAGCTCCACAAAGGAAGAAACTCGTAAGGAGATGGATCAGAAGACAAAGTGCAGAAATTCAGTCGTGCTTGAAGGCCATGAATAATAATCTGGAGGAAGAAGACATAGTTGGTTTGTCAACAGTCAAGTCATCAACAATAAAATTTGGAACCATGGATGAGGTGATGGTCAACATAGTTGTCGTCTTGCCTTTGTCATTTGGATCCCAATTTCAGTTGGCATGATAAAATAAAAACATCGTCCAGCAAAAATCACGATCTAAAGGAAATTTGGATGCAGTGTAAGATGTCAGGTCATATGCTAGAAGATATGATACTGAGGGCAATTCCCTACAAATGTAACATCAACAAGTCAGAAAATCTACACGGTCATTTATTGCAATTTTAGCTAGCCATTTCAGGCCACTTTCAATGCTGTGTCAAAGAACTTGGCTAAAGGCCAAAATTCACTACCAATATGTTCAAACCGATGTAATATGTAGGTATAATGGAAAATAAACATGTTGAAATACTGCTTATCCACTAATCGTCAGAGGATTGCCGTGTCGGGGTGATCCGATATAAAGTTGAATTCATTGCCTTCAAAATCGGATGTATGTAGATGAGTCGTGACCGCAATGTAAGAAGCCAAAGTAGGCAAAGAAAATCCAAAAATATTTGACATCAACAAATACGTCTCCGAGACAGTCCATGTTGTCGAAAATGATGAAATATGTCAAATGTCACAGACAAAGACATGCCAAATATATCTAGAAACCCATATTGGAGCCGAGGAAAAGCAAGTCAAACCCCAAGGATATACCATCAGCAAGATTCTTTATTGGGTGAATAAAACTCTTGGTCACCTGCAAAAAAATAAAAACAAATAAATAAATAAAATTAAAAAATCTGTCAATCCCATGTGAGCAGCCCATCCGCGTCCAAGTCTATGCCAAGCAGCCCGGGTATCCAGTCCATCTCCAAGCCTACGTCCAAAGCCAAGCCGTATCCAGCCTAGCTCACATGCCAAGTCCAGCCCGTTTCCAAGCTCCGTGCTGTCAAGCGCATCCAGCCAAGCTAGCTTCCAAACTTCGTGCCATCCGCACATCCAGCCATGCGCAGCCAAGTCTAGCCAGTAAGCGTCAAGCCGAGCCTAAACAGCATGTGCCAAGCTTGCGTCCAGCCGTGCCAAGCTTGCGTGTCCAGTCGTCTCCCATACGCGAGCCCAGCTCCATTCAGCACATCTCCATCTGTGCATCCAGCCTTGTGCGTCCAAGCCTAGTCATGCGGAGTCCAGCCCACGTCCAAACAGTCCAAGCCCGCAGCCAAGCCCACGTGTCTCCAGCTAAGTCTAGCCTGTCTCCAGTCGAGCCTAGCTGCCTGCCCAAGCCCACGCCTGTAGGTCATCTTCCCCGCACGTCCAAACTAGCTTTCAGGCACCTTTTTCGCGTTAATGGCAACATGTGTTGTTGGTTCCGCTACAGCACAGTCACTATCATTTTTCTCAGATGTAAAGGCCAAAGAAAGCTTATCCGGCGCCGTCGCCGATTCCAGTCAGGCTATGAGGAAGTCTTGGTAAGAGGGCAGACCATCCGAACCCATTCTGGCTCGCCGCGGACCCAACTGCACCGCCAAGCATTTGATGCCATCTGCGAATCCAGATCACCAGAAATTCCTTGCCAAGGAAACTGAACCAGTTTTATGTGGATTATGGGCAGTTTGGGTCCTCTTTGGTTTGTTTTGTTTAATTAGGCTTCTATATGTTTGTTTTTACATCATATATATATGTATAAAAAGAACAAACAAAATGCATAGATATATATATACACACAGGAGTATAGCAATGGAATATGTTTCTTTTATTCACTTACCAAGGAAGTTTGCAGCAAAGATGGAGTGTTGGACGTGAAGATTACTACAAAGAAAAGAATTAAAAAGGTTGCAGCAAGGTTGGATTGTTGGTGTCAGCTAGGTTGATAGAATACATATACATAAAGGGGGCAAGTGCGGTTTGGAAGTAAAAAAAGAAAATAAATAATAAGATTTTTGGAAGGAAGATTAGTACTGCGAAAAATGTAGGAGCCAATTTTTGGAAAATATTTTGGCCATAACAAGCTGTAAATAAAAGAATCTTCCAATTAATGCTGATTATGATTTATTTCCAATATATTGGTTATTTATCAAGCATCAATATTTCATGAGGATCAAAATTTGGAACGTTTGAATTGGTTCAAGGACTAGAGAGATGCAAGTTAGTCAAATATTGCTTTGAAATTTTTACCACAAAATTACAAAGCAAGGGAGGCAATGTTTGGACCACGTACTTGAATTTTCTAAATTAATATTTTTATTTATTAAAAATCTGAAAAAAGTCCAACATCGGAAGCATAACAAGCATCTTGGAATTTCTTCACTTATAAATTGAAACTTCTTTAACATTGAAAAGGATCCATGCATCAATACACAACTGCAACATAGACTAAGTTTATTCTCGTCAGAATTTACTTCGAGTAGTCAAGTGTTTTTAGTGTGTTATTTAGTTAAAAAATTTATTTAAAAGTATTTTGATCTTGAAGGCCATTGTAACCTTTTAATTATTTTGTTCTCAATAATTAATACAATCGTTTGATTAAGTTTTGATCTCGAAGGCCATTGTAACCTTTTAAGGTTTGAAGTGGCACGCTCGAACATTTAGAGATGACTGAGTGTTGTGTTTTACACCAACAGTAAGTATTAGTTAGTATCCCAATATTGGCTTAGGTTCTCACATTTGGAGATTAAAATCCATTGATTTTTATTTTTTTGATCCTCCCCGTGCATCATGTGTATAGTTCACATGTTTTAGCAATTAAATTAAACTCGAAGAAGATCTTTAATCCTCATAGGATTTATATACTTTTGATTTTATCTTCAACTAATGTGAAGCTTACAATAAGTGAGAAAAGAATCAATCTAACATTAATTGTGAAAAGGTATGTATATATATACATATATATACTTTTAGCTTTTATCTGTTTGCCATTGAATGTTTAATGATGTGGAAAAGTAATCACATGTTATAAATTGAAAAAAAATATATTGTATTCCCAGGAGTTTGGTACTCCCTTTTTACATTGATGTGGGAATCCACACATATGAGCCTCACATCAATGTGAAGGGAAAGTATCGAACTCCCAAAGTACTGAAGATTTGCTCTATAAATTGAATGGTAAGAGTACTACTTCCAAACTCGGCCGGAGGGGTGGAGAAGCCAATTACTATCCAAAGCGGGCAAGGCCACCCTCATTAAAGCAGTGCCGCAAGCCTTGCCCATGTACATGATGGCCACCTTCCAGGTACTAAAAGGGGTATGTGAGGAGATGGAGGCGATGGTTAGACGTTTCTAGTGGGGATCGAAGACTACCAGGAACTGTGGGGTGGCCTTGAAATCTTGGAATTCGATGTGTTTACCAAAAGCAAATGGAAGGCTGGGATTTTATCATTTCTTTGATCTTAACAAGGCGCTGTTGACTAAGTTAAGGTGGAAAGTGACTCTGGAGGATGACAACCTTTGGGCAGCAACTATGCAGCACAAGTATTTGAGGAATAAGATGTTCTTTGAATGCAAGGCTAAACAAGGTGATTCATTTGTTTGGAAAGGTATTTTGAGCACTAAGGATATAGTGCAAGCTGGAGCCTGCTATCGGGTGGGTGATGGAACCTCAATAGACCCATGGAAAGACCCGTGGATCCTTTGGAGAGCAGAGAAACATATCAGTTTAAAAGAAGGGACTGTGAACCTCAAAGTGAACAAAGTGGCAGATTTCATAGATTGTTGGAATAAATAGTTGGAAGGAAAATTTATTGTCAGACATTTATGAAACTGAGTGCATAGAGGATGTTTGGAAACTTGAGCTACCAGGTTGTCATGTTGAGGACAAACTGTTTTGGACTGAGAACAAGGCAGAAGTGTTCTTAGTCAAAAGCTGATATTAGCTGATCCGGGGATCTGGTTTGGAGAGAGATGGAGAAGTGGTGTGGAAGGATATCTGGAATGCCAAGCTTCATGAAAGAATGAAGCTTTTCATTTGGTGGGTGGCATCAGATATCCTCTCTACAAATTTATTGATACACAACCAAACTGGAATGGGAGACCCCTTATGATCTCTATGTGGTGACAGCCCCAAATCTTTGTTACATTTATTTGTGGAATGCCATGTAGCAAGGGTCGTGGCCTTTGTGTGCAAATGGGGCATTAGACTTCATGCTTTTGAAGGATTGGAAATCAAACCACTCTTATTAAGATGCCTTCACAGCCAAGGAGGAGTTGGGCAATATCACCCCCCTTTGAATTTGGGATCTTTTATGTATGCCATTTGGAAACTGAGAAATGATGTCAGATTTGGAAGTTCAATTGATGTAGCCTCGACGGTGAAGTTCATGGAAAACTGGATAAAGGATATGGAAAGGAAGCATGAAAGGAAGTCTGAAAAGATCAACACACCTAGGAAGCATGTTGGATGGATCCCCCCCAAGCCGGAGTGATGGCTGCCAATGTAGATGCTGCCTGGATAGCCAACTAGGCAGCCATTGCGGTGGTAGTTTGTAATTTCAAAGGGGATCTTGTCCTGGGGGCTGCCAATGGCATTGAAGCCTAGTTGGCTAAGATGGCTGAATTGAAAGCAATAAAATGGGCTTCATCTTTGCTAGAAGAGAAAGGCTGGGAGAAGGTGGATTGGAGGAGTGATGCTAAAAGAGTCGTGGATATTGTTAGTTTTCAAGGGGAGCCAACCTCCTGGTGGTATCGAAAATATATCATAGAAATTCAAAATAGGCTACTTCGTCAAAATTGAACTTTGCAATGGACGGCTATAGAGGAAAATAAGGGCGTTGATGCCATAGCCAAATTTGCTGAATTTGTATTTTGAAAGGGATAATCTTGTTTCCATTCCCCCTTTGCTTGCTGATTATTTTTTGGCAGAGCTTGATTATACAAGCTCTCTTGTATAACCCCGTTTCTTTGGGGCCTTTTTGTCAATAATGCAGGTGTAATTTACCAACAACAAAAAAAATACTCCAAAAGTACTAAAATTTTCTTTCAATATGCCATGTAAGTATCTCAACAGGCCATTTTCTTTCAAGTTTTTTGCTATTTTTCAAACCAGTATTCATCATTAGTAAAATTTATTACTTATATGATAAATACCTGTATTTTATTTTAGTTTTGACTATTTAAATAAAAAAAATTAATATGCAAAAGTAACATTTTTGAATTGTTAATTAAATTGTCATATGACATCGATGGTGACAAATATCACTTATTTTTTTCAGCTAGTGGAAATATACATAAAACATATTATTACAAATTAAGAGAGTACAACAAAAGGTCCCTGCTGGTGTTGGAAAATTTAGAAAATATGGCCAGTTGCACTCTCGATATGAAAAGCTTGTTTTGTGTTATGTTTTCGCCCAAAGACTCACATGCAATTGGAATGAGTTCAGTTTTGGCAAGATAAAGACACAAAACGACACTCAAAGATTACTCAAACTCAGCTTGTTTCATTTATTAAGCAGCTGGAAATTTATACAAACACAAAAGACACACAAATCAAGCTGACAACCATTGCCACTTTTGGTTTTGCTCATGTATACATCTGTTTTTTCGAGGTTTAAACCTTGTATTTTACCACATTAATCTCCTGCACTTTTAGTCACCTAGGACAAAACAAAAGGGAAAAAAAATCATTTGCAGCTGCAACAATCTGCCAACAGCAGTTATCTCCTCCATCTTATCAACGTGACTTATGGTCGAGAGTAGCTTAATAGAGCACGCTTTAAATGCCTTAAGATACAAGAAAAGATTAAACACAAATCAACACAAAAGTCACCCAAACCGAGAACCTAGCTCCTGCTGATTATCTCCTATCCAAGCATGCTTTAACCTGCTTAAAATACAAGAAATGTTCTTACACAAAACCAAAATAAAATCACCAAATCCGAGACCTATAGCTAGACATATTCCAGCATGCTTGCCACTTTCTTGTCATCGGATTTCATGATCTCTTTGCAGCTCGGTTTTTGCATGTTTTTTTAGCTATTTCAACTCCTAAAAAAGCCTACTTTAAGTTACTAAAGTTACAAGAAATGTTTACAATGAAACCAAACTAAAACACATCAGAACTGGTACACTAACTTGCTGGCTATCCAGCTATTGGCAGAAAACATGCCACTTCACCAAACATTTTTACTCATTATTTGACACTTAAACAGCACAGATTTTGTCATTCAGAGCAAAAATAAAAAATTAGTTTGCAACATAACTAAACATAAAAGCACAAACCCAAGACATTTGAGCTCACTTCAGTTTTCTTGTTTGTCTTCAAGCAAAAGTGTTACCCTTCAACAACAGAGACATTTCCTTGCAACATAACTAAACATAACTAAACTTGGAAAGTATTATGCGAGTTCAAGTTTCTATACCTTGAACACATTAAAGATATAAAAAATTTTGAATCAAAATAATAGCATGCCAAGCCTATGGATTTATAGTGATGCATTTTACAAACAATTTTTGATGCTCATTTAATTTGTTCTTCTTAATCATGATGAGCTTGTCATAAACACACCATGGAAAGCTCAAGAAATGATATGTTTTCATTCCCTAATTGTAACAGCCCCAATAACAATGATGATATGTAACATAATACCAAGCTGATGCTTTTGCATAATTCACTGACTCGTCATTTCCTCTGTCATTGAACCAAGTCCTAGCTTCTTTTCTCAATGATTTTACAGCATAACTAATAGATACCAAGTCTCTTTTGTTGTAGAAATATTTTGAAATTCCAATAACTTTTTGGCTGAGTATTTCTACTTCGGTTTTGATTCCATAGTAACTCATCAGGCTTCCCAACTTAGTCATACTCGTAAAAATAATTATGTGTGGATTGGGCATAATCAGGTGGACTCATTTACTGGGATTCAGTGTTTCCAATAATGGGATTGGACACATTGGTTAATTATAAATAAAAAGAACTGTTGAAATCTCTCTCTCTCTCTCTTTATTTTTCGGTGGGCCCATTAGACCAAAGGGACCTAGTATCTCTATCTCAGTAAAATCTTAATATAATTGGACTCATCTCTATTTTAAATATATGTTATTATATTTATTCTTATTATTTTTGTGTGGGTTATAAATATGAGATGAGAGCCACTATTTTAAAACATATATTATTTTGACCAAAAGAGAAAGGGGCTAGGTTGAGAGAGTATATTTTATAGTGGTCTATTAACCTGTTTATTATTTTGCAATAATTAATGGCAGAGAGCAATCAACAATCTCAGGCAGGAACATCAAAAATATCAAATGAAAAACTCAATCAATCAATGGTGAACGGTATGTTCATAAATCTACGTGCTATTGAATAACGATATTTTCTTTTTTGTTTTCTCCCAATTATAATACTAAGGTCCATACGGGTAGTAAGACCATCTTATCGGTGGCTTAATTACTTTGTAGGTTTTTGTTTACCCAGTCGATAGCTGGTTCAATGCATTTAGTTATGGTATTTGGTTAATTGTCTTTACTCGTGTATGAGTCTTTTCTTTGTGCTCTAAGAAACCCTAGCAACTTAAATGTTAATATATGTAATGGAGGCTGGGAAATAAGTTGTTTGTGATATGCATGTTATTAATATTTGTTATTTCCACAGTTGTGAGCATCTAGGAAATACTCAGCTTATGACTGCCACGATAGTTTTGAATGGGACTAATTTTCATATTTGGTAAAAGACTCTTATGTTGAATATGATAATAATGAAGCAGGACTTAGCTTTGAAAATTGATCCACTAGAGAAACCTACTGAAGTGACCAATTTTGATGCTAGACAGTTGTATGAGAATTGGGAATACTCAAACAACTGTTGTATGATGTTGCTAGAATATTATGTGGAGCATTCCATTTTTGCTAGCATTCCCAAAGTTGACAATGCCAATAAACTTTTTGAGGAAATTGAAAAAAAGTTTACAAAGTTTGATAAAAATGACAAGCATCACTATTTGAATGATGGGGTTAGTGGAGTAAGGGAACACATTTTGAAACTTTCTTAATACTACCAAAAGCTCAACGCCATCAAGACTGATCTAAGTGAGAATTATTTGACTTGTTGCATTATGAAGAGTCTTCCTTATCAATTTGACTATATTAAATCAAGTTATAACACTCAAAAGGTTGAGTGGTCTTTGGATGAAATGACTTCAATATTAGTCAAGGAAGAGGATGACATCAACAGGAATAGGTCAAGGTCTATGGCCATGTTTAAAGAAAAGGAGATAAACATATTAGGACTTTTCCTAAGAAGACACAAGGTTTTAAGTCTTTTAAGAAGAATGTTTCAGGTACCAAGCTTAATTTCTATAGTGGTAGTTCTTCTAATAGAGAATGCAATTGTTGCAAAAACTGGGATTTAGCAGTAGGCGGCATCCCCTCTTAGTTTTGAGTAGGTGGAACCATTATGTTTTGGTTCTTCTCCACATTCTTACCGAGTGATCCAAGAATTTCCCTATTATTTTTTCAACTGATTGGAAAGTAAGAATTTTTTGATGGAAAGTACATTTTTTGCCACAAACATAGACACAAGAAGGTAAATTGTTGGAAATTCAAGACTTAGTAAGAGAAGAAAGGTAAAATTTGATGGTAGAGGATAATATGATTGAAACTAATATTATTGATGTGCCCATAAAACTAATATTATCATACTACTACTTTATTGCAGGAACAGACAAGCCAAAGGAAACCAACCCACTTTGAGCATTATGTTTACATGGGAGACAGCTGAAGAGTTAGAGTTGATGTTTTAGGAGTAGTCAAGTTGAAATTAGCTACTAGACTTTTTTTGGAGTTGAATAATGTTTCTAACATACCTTCAATTAGGAGAAATTTAATTTTTGATTCTTTTTTGGATAAAGTTGGTTATGGTCTTCATTTTGGTAATGGAAATATTATTTTATATAAAAGGAACAACTTTAATTGGACATGGTATTTTATGTGCAAATTTATATAAACTTGACTTATTTGATATGGCTTTTGTTGATTCCTACATTAATTCTATCATTGCTCCTACTATTGCCCCTAAGAGTACTAGAATTGATGAATGTTCTTCTATGTTGTGGCACAAAAGCCTCGGTCATATTTCTAGACAGAGATTGAAAAGGTTGGTAAAGGATAATATTCTTTCCAATGTAGATTTTTCTGATTTTTTTGCTTGCATTGAATGTGTAAAAGGAAAATTAACTGCCAATGTTAGATATTTGTGGACCTTTTACTCCATCTACTTTAAGAGGTTACATATATTTGACTACTCCATCTGCAGATAAAAAATTTAGATCATAAAACAATTAGTGGTTATTTTATTGGATACTGTGCAGGATCTAGAGGTTCTAGATTTTATTATCCCTCTCACACTACTAGAGTTGTTGAATCAGACAGGGCAATGTACTTTGAGGATGAAATTGGTATTGATACTACTCAAGCACCAAGAAACCTTAAATTTAGAGAAGAAAGTGTGTCTATTCTAATTTCAAATGTTCATATTCTTGCTACTGATAATCAGACAAATGAGGAACCAATAGTCAATCAAGATGAACCTATGGATGAACATGATGTTCAAGATGTAACTATTGAGGAAGTGCCTCTGAGAAGGTCACAGAGAGTTCATAAGGCTGCTATACCTGATGACTATGTGGTTTATTTGTAGGAACATAAGTTTGATATAACCGATGAGGCAGACCCAATCACTTATCAATAAGCAATTGGCAGTTCACAACCAAGTCTTTGGCTAGATGCAATGAATGATGAAATGACATTTATATCCCAAAATAAGGTTTGAGATTTGGTTGAGTTACCAATGAGATGCAAACCTATTGGTCATAAATGGATTTTTAAAACCAAGCATGACTCTAATGGACAAATAAAAAGGTATAATGAAAGAGGAAATTGATTATAATGAAATTTTCTTGCATGTTTCTAAAAAGGATTCTTTTAGAATCATAATAGAAATTGTAGCTCATTTTGATTTGGAGTTGCATCAAAACTGCTTTTCTAAATGGAGATTTATATGAAGATTCTGATATGGAACAACCAGTTAGTTTTCAAGAGGCTGAGAATGAACTCAGGGTTTGTAAGCTAAATAAATCTATTTATGGGTTGAAGCAAGCCTCAAGACAATGGTAACTCAAGTTTGATGAAGTGGTTACCAAGAATGGTTTTAAGGAGAACATTGTGGATCAATGTATATACTCGAGGGTCAATGAGAGAAGTTTTTTATTTATGGTTTTGTATGTTGATGACATATTGCTGGCATCTAATAATTCTAACCTATTAATAGAGACAACACAAATGTTGTCAAGCCATTTTGATATGAAGGATCTTGTAGAGGCTTCGTTTGTTTTAGGCATAAATATTCTTCGAGACAGAACTAATGGTGTATTACAGTTATCTCAGAAAACCTATATTGATAGGGTTCTGAAAAGGTTTGACATGCTTACTAGTTCTCCTAATAGGGCTCCAATGTCAAAAAGTGACAAATTATCTAAGGATCAATGTCCTAATGATGGAAATGAAAAAAGAATAATGAGAAAGAAACCATATTCCTCAGCAGTTGGTAGTTTGATGTATGCTCAGGTTTGCACACGGCTTGAAGCAAAGAAATTATGGCTTCTATTACATCCTGACTCACAATCTCCCAAGCACTTTTGATTGGCAAATACTTGAGTGATCCCGGTTTTGCACATTGGCAAGCAATCAAGAAGGTATTGTGATATCTTCAGGGTACTAAAGATTACATATTGATATATCGGGTGCACCAACTCACTTGATGTGGTTGGCTATTGTGATGCTGATTATAATGGCTGTATGGACAATATGAGATCCACTACTGGATATATTTTTGTTATGGCTGGAGAAGCTGTGTCTTGAAAATGTTCCAAGTAGAGTATAACAGCATCCTTAACTATGGAGGCAGAGTATGTGGCATGTTTTGAGGCAATTGGTCATGCAATTTGGTTGCAAAATTTTGTACATGCTTTGAGAGTTGTTGACTCCATTCAAAGACCAATAAAGATGTACTGTGATAATGCTGTAGCAATATCTTTCTCTAATAATGTTAGATGTACATCTGGGGCCAAATTCATCAAAATAAAATACTATAGAGTAAAAGATGAAGTGACAGAAGGAACTATCTCTATTGTATGCATGCCTACTTCTGACATGTTTACAGACACACTAACGAAATGTTTGGATCCAAGTATTTTTCAGAAACATGTATCCTATATGGGAGTATTGAGCAGCTGAGGCTGTATTGAATTAGTGGGAGTATTGCCGTCTGTCTTATAGAACATGTTATTAATTATTGATTATTGCCTTGTTGAGTAACATGAGCATGTAAGTGGACTATTATTTGATATATTTATGCAATGTCCACATGCATTATTTTCTATTTTGATATGTTTTGATTGAGATGTTTGATCTCCATATATGTGTTTGTTGATCCACTAGTGCAATTGTCAATCTCTTGCACCTAGATTGTGTATCTTGTTGAATCTTGTCGAGACACTATATGCATGGTTGGAATGGTGATGGTTATTGTTTGAGGTTTATAGATATTGAATCTCTGTGATCTAGATTATATGTATTGTTATACCATGTCGGTATACTATATGCTTAGCTGAAATGATTATTAGTGTTTGAGATTATGTGGTAAGTGAGTATTAAATTATGATTGATGATCATGTCGTCCAAGTGGGAGATTGTTAGAATAATTATGTGTGGACTGGGCATAATCAGGTGGACTCATTTGCTTGACTTCAGTGTTTCCAATAATGGGATTGGACACATTGGTTAATTATAAATAAAGAGATCCATTGAAGTCTGTCTCTTTTTATTTTTTGTTGGGCCCATAAGACCAAAGGGACCTAGTATCTCTATCTTAGTAAAGTCTTAATATAATTGAACTCATCTTTATTTTAAATATATATTGTTATATATATTATCAATATTTTTGTGTGGGTTATAAATATGAGATGAGGGCTATTATTTCAAAACATATATATTATTTTGACCTAAAGAGAAAGAGGCTAGGTTGAGAGAGTAGATTTCACAATGGTCTTTTAACTTATTTATTATTTTGCAGTAATTAATGGCAGAGAACAATCAACAATCTCAAGCAGGAGCATCAGAAATATCAAACCAAGCACTCAATCAATCAATAACGAATGGTGTGTTCATAAATCTACATGCTATTCAATAAAATGAGATCTCGAAAGATATCAATAAATTTGCTATTATTTGATGTGGATTATCCTCAAATAGCTATAAATTTTCAACAATACTATGTTTCATACCTAAAGGCGTTAGCTATATAATCCCAAAATCCATCTACCTTCATTTCAGGGTTGTAACACTTGTTAGGTACTTCCTTGGTGAAGGATTTTACGGAGTTTGAATGTAGCTTAACAGCTTTTACTGTTTAAATAGCTTCCGTAACACATGTTTCAATTCGTAGGTAGGTTTATGATTTTTCCATGAAATACAGTTTATCTTTGATGCGTAAATGGATTGTTATCTACACCGGGACACCAGTTTTTCGGAAGTCAATAGCAATTGAGAATAGCTTTGCTAACTCAAGACGTGAATCTCTTATAGCCTTCTTTGTCTCCAAATCTTCAAAGACAGTATGAGCATTTGCACTAATTCCCATGCCATCATTTACCATAAACTTGGTAAAATACTCTTCAACATCGTGTAAACACAACAAAATTGTGTAAGAAAATTTTAGGATATATACAACTTAAGAACTAAACTAACGTGTATCTTTTCGTTGATATTGTAATGTTTCAGTAGGTTTATTGCCTTTTTTTGCTTTTTTATCTTTTTTTTTTTTGAAAACATGATCTTTGACTCCAAAAGTAGACAAAAAGGTTACTATCTGTCTATTAAGGAAACAAAGATGATAATTGCTCCATGACAAAACATCGATTTTCATATTCTTTGATAGCCACAACACCTTTATAGCCACCATATGAAATATAAAACGCTAAGGGAGTATAACTTATGTTATCCTTGCCATTCCTTTAGCAAATTCTATATATATTTTCTCATTCCCATCAAAGAAACAATATTCGGTTCCATTATTTTTGACTTGTATGTCGGGAATTATTTCTTTTTGATAATGGTAAACACTCATTATTTCCTGAAAGGTCCTGAAAGATTGTTCCAGTCCGGTAGAATATTTTGCCACATTTCTAGTATTACGAAAATCTCCTTTGCATTTCCTGATGTCTCCTACACTAAGCCCTGCTCTTGAAGCAAACATCCAAAGAGATTTATCACATAGTTAACTTGATGAAAAAGCAAGAAACTCAAACTTTTTCTCGCCAATAACTATTCCATCTCTTAGTACACTTACTATCCTTTCATAAATTCTAGTTCTCCATTCCTCATCCGCAGCAGTTATGCGCCGAGCTAAATTTGTTGAACACATTTTATCCAATTCCTCATCAACATTATCAATATCTTCAAGATAATTGTGATGTGGTTCACTGAGCACTAATTGAAAGAAATTTGAAAAGAAAAATATGTATATTAATTGTATATTAATTTCTTAATTGGAATATACAATATACAATAAAGAAACTTCTCTCTCTAACTTGGAGACTCTCTCTTAGTCTCTCTCTTGGACCTTTACAACTCTTTGGTTGTAACCCAACACTCACACTCACAACTCTCTCTCTTGGTGCTCTTACAAAATACCACACACTCATTTGATGCTCCACACCTTTGCACCACCTGAAGCTCTCTATTTATAGAGGAGTAAAACCAAATGAAGATAAAGTTGAACCAAATATCTTATGTATAATTATTACAACAATAGGGGTGGCTGAAGGGTGGCAAAATAGTGGCTGGAATGGTGGTTTGGCAACAATAAATTGTGTTGGGAGAAAATGTTGACTTCTGCAACATCTTGCAGCTGGACTTCACAATTCTCCCTTTCCAGCTGCATTTTGAGATGATAATCACCTTCCATCCATACAAACTATGTCTTTGCACAACTCTTGAGTGTCTCTACATAGCTCCTGCTTATGTCTACACAACTCTAGCTATGTCTCTACACAATGAGGTTTTCTTTCTATGAAACCTTAAAAACCTCTGGCTACTTCATGTTAATAAATGTCAACTTGACATCTGTTCAAGCTCTAGGTTTAGAATAGCTTTTAAACCATGAATCACTCAGAGTGGAAACCATCTTCAAACACTTGTCAAAGTAAATTCTTTTCTCCTAAAGAAATCCTTTGACCATTAATTAGGGTGTGTCTTTTTCCACTTTATCACTGGCATATTTCTCAAACTTGAACACCAATCTATTTCTCTAATGCATTCTATCATTTTGCATTATTTGCAGCCAATTTTTCCTTGATGAGATATAGGTTACTAGGAATTCTCTAGCTCTCCCTCTTCAAGTAGCATAATATATTTAGGTTTCGAATATCTCTTTGCTAGATTCTAGCCCTACTCAAATCTTTGAATCTGTACTTGGAAATTCTATGGCTCCCTTTTTGGAGGTACACCATCATCTAACCACTGTGATGGCTTCAAAGCTACTGGTGGGTTGAGTCTCCCCCTGCTCAAAACCCTTTCCTCTTTTCTCCCCATTTGCTTCTAGAATATCATGCATCATATGTGGTGACTTGTGTTGTTGTTGGCACTAGAACCCAAAAGAAAAAAACATTATGGACATTTCAATGTCTACTACTGTTTTAGCATTATAAATCACTACATCCTTGCTTGACCTTTGAAACTCGTAACCTGTATCTGATTTCTCCATCTCTATATTCAATAAAGAAATTTTGCGCTGAGTTTCTACATGAGTTCTTTGGATACATGAACAAAAGCATCCAATAGAAGGTAGCACGAACAACTTTTCCCTAAGAATGGCTATGACAGTTGAACCATACTGATCATACTTCTAACCTTATCCATGATTGCCCAGTTCATTCTCTCTATAATTCATGAATTGTCTTCTCATAATGGAAGTCATCTCTACTACACAAGGCATAAAACTTAGCGGAAGTGTCATTTCCATTGTCTGAAAAAATGAACTTCAACTTCTTTTTGGTCTTACACTTTATAATGGTGTAGAACAACCTATTTCATGCTCTACCCTAACATGAAACAGCTTGAAGAATTCTAGTACTTGGACTTTTATCTTCAAAAAATATATCCACAACCTCCGAGAAACATCAAGGTCAGGAAATATCTTTTGATTCCATCTAGCAAACATAAGAATGCTCCAGACTGCGCAACCCTGATCTCCATAGAAAATCTTACGCCTTATCTTCAGAGATGAAGACTGACATCTCTCCATCCCCATTCTGTTGATTTCTATTTTCTCTTTGCTTTCGCAGCCACTTCCTACAATTCTTCGTTAAATGACCCTTCATGTCACAGTGAGTCAGTGATAGTTCATGCTCTTGCCCCTACCTCTCCCTTTGTCTTGACTACCTTATTGCTGTCTTCTTTGATTCTCCATGACTAGAGCATATGATTATTCAATGCTTACCACATTTCTCCAAGCCTCATCTTTGAACAAAGCATCCATAACCATAGACACAATTATTCCATCTAGAAAACATAAGAATGCTCTAGACTACGCAACTCTGATTTCCTAAGAGAATCTTATGTCATATCTTTAGAGATGAAGACTGAAGTCTCTCCATCCTCGTACAGCTAATTTCGATTTTGTCTATGCTTTCGTAGCAGCTACCAACAATTCTTCTTTAACTGACCCTTCAGGTAAAAGTGATAGTTCATGCTCTTGCTCCTGCCTCTCCCCTGTCTTGACCACTTTATTGAAGTCTTCTTTGATTCTCCATGACGAGAGCATGTGATTATTCAATGCTTACCTCATTTCAACGAACCTTATCTTTGAACAAAGCATCTATAACCATAGACATAGTGATTACATCTAGAAAACATAAAAATCCTCCAGACTACGCAACTCTGATCTCTTCTGAGACTCGTACACCTTATCTTTAGAGATGAAGACTAAAGTCTCTCCATCCCTTTTCGGCTGATTTCTATTTTCTCTTTGCTTTCGCACCAGCTTCCAACAATTCTTCTTTAAGTGACCCTTCAGGTTGCAGTGATAGCACCTACTCTTGATCTTACCTCTCCCTTTGTCTAGACTACCACATTAATGTCTTCTTCGATTGTCCATGACGAGAGCGTGTGATTATTCAATGCTTACCTCATTTCTCCGAGCCTTATTTTGAACAAAGCATCCATAACCATAGACATAGTGATTCCATCTAGAAAACATAAGAATCCTCCAAACTACGCACCTCTGATCTCTTTTGAGACTCTTACACCTTATCTTCATAGATGAAGACTAAAGTCTCTCCATCCCCTTTCGGCTGATTTCTATTTTCTCTTTGCTTTCTCAGCAGCTTTCCACATTTCTTTTTATGTGACTCTTAAGGTGTGGCAGTGATTGCACCTACACTTGATCTTACTCTCCCATATCTAGAATACATCATTATTGTCTTCTTTAATTCTCCATGACGAGAGCACGTGATTATTCATTGCTTACTTCATTTCTCATGGCCTCATCTTTATACAAAGCATCAATAACCATAGACACAGTGATTCCATCTAGCAAACATAAGAATGCTCCAAATTGTGCAACTCTGATCTCCTCAGAGACTTTTATGCTTAGTGTCAGAGATGAAGATTGAAGTCTCTCCATCCCCTTTCGGTTGATTTCTATTCTCTTTGCTTTTGCAGCAATTTTTAACAATTCTTCTTTAAATTGCCTTTCATGTCACAGTGATAGCACCTGCTCTTGATCTTACCCCTCCCCCTGTCTAGACTACCTCATTGATGTCTTCTTCCATTCTCCATGATGAGAGCATGTGATTATTCAATGCATACCTCATTTCTCCTGGTCTCGTCTTTGAATAACACATCCATAACCATAGACACAGTGATTCCATCTACCAAACATAAGTATTCTCCAAACTGTGCAACTCTGATCTCTTCAGGGAATCTTAAGCCTTATTTTTATAGATGAAGACTTAAGTCTCTCCATCCTTCATTCGGCTGATTTTTATTTTCTCTTTGCTTTCGCAACCGCTTCCTACAATTCTTCTTTAAATGACCCTTCATGTCACAGTGATAGTTCATGCTGTTGCCCCAGCCTCTCCCTCTGTCTTGACTACCTTATTGCTGTCTTCTTTGATTCTCCATGACAAAAGCATATGAGTATTCAATGCTTACCACAGTTATCCAGGCTTCATCTTTGAACAAAGCATCCATAACCATAGACACAATGATTCCATCTAGAAAACATAAGAATCCTCCAGACTGCACAACTCTGATCTTCTCAGAGAATCTTATGCCTTATCTTCATAAATGAAGACTGAAGTCTTTCCATCCCTTTCAGCTGATTTCTATTTTCTCTTTGCTTTCACAGCAGCTTCTAACAATTCATCTTTAAGTGACCCTTCAGGTCACAGTAATAGCACATGCTCTTGCTTCTGGTTCTCCCCATGTCTAGACTACCTTATTGTTGTCTTCTTCGATTCTCCAGGACAAGAGCATGTGAATATTCAATGCTTACCTCATTTTTTATGGCCTCATCTTTGAACAAAGCATCCATAACAATAGACACAGTGATTCCATCTAGCAAACATAAGAATGCTCTAGACTGTGCAATTCTGATTTTTTAGAGAATCTTACGCCTTATCTTCATAGATAAAGACTGAAGTCTATCCATCCCTTTCGGCTGATTTCTTTTATCTCTTTGCCTTTACTGCAGCTTCCAACAATTCTTTTTTAAATGAAACCTCATGTCACAATGATAGCACCTGCTCTTGCTTCTGCCTTTCCCCCTGTCTAGACTACCTTATTGGTGTCTTCTTCGATTTTCCATGACGAAAGCATATGATTATTCAATGCTTACCTCAATTTCTATGGCCTCGTCTTTTTTAACAAAGCATCTGTAACCATAGACACAACAATTCCATCTACCACAGATAAGAATTCTTGAAACTGTGCAACTATAATCTCCTCAGAAAATTTTACGCCATATATTCTGAGATGAAGACTGTAGTCTTTCTATGCCCCTTCGGCTGATTTCATTTTGTTCTTTGCTTTCGCATGAGCTTCCAACAATTCTTCTTTAAGTGACCTTTTTAGGTCACAGTGATAGTACATGTCTGGACTTCCTTACTGCTTTCATCTTCGATTCTCCATAACAAAAGTATGTGACTATTCAATACTTACCTCATTTCTCTGGACCTTATATTTGAACAAAGCATCCATAACCATAGACATAATGATTCCATCTTGCAAACATTAGAATGCTCCAAACTGCGCAACTCTGATCTCCTCAAAGAATCTTATGCCTTATCTTCAGAGATGAAGACTAAAGTCTATCATCCCTTTCGACTGATTTCATTTTTCCCTTTGCCTTCACTGCAGCTTCCTACAATTCTTTTTTAAATGACCCCTCATGTCACAGTGATAGCACCTGATCTTGCTCCTGCCTCTCCCCCTGTCTAGACTACTTTCTTGAACTCTTTTTCAATTATCCATGACAAGAGCATGTGATTATTCAAAGCTTACATCATTTCCTTTGGCCTCTTCTTTGAACAAAGCATCCGTAACCATAGACACAGCGATTCCATCTACCAAAGATATGAATTTTTGAAATTGTGCAACTATAATCTCCTCAGAGAATCTTATGCCATATATTTTGAGATGAAGACTGTAGTCTCTTTATGCCCCTAAGGTTGATTTCTATTTTATCTTTGCTTTTGCAGGAGCTTCCAACAATTCTTTTTTAAGTGACCTTTTAGGTCACAGTGATAGCATCTGCTCTTGCTCCTGCCTCTCCCCCTGTCTCGACTACCTTATTGCTGTCTTCTACGATTCTCCATGACAAGAGCATGTGATTATTCAATGCTTACGTCATTTCTCTGTACCTCGTCTTTTAACAAAGCATCCTTAACCATAGACATAATGAGTCTATCTTGCAAACATGAGAATGCTCCAGACTGCGCAACTCTGATCTCCTTAGAGAATCTTACACCTCATCTTCATATACGTAGACTAAAGTCTCTCCATCCCTTTCAGCTAATTTATATTTTATTTTTGCTTTCGCAACAGCTTCTAACAATTCTTCTTTAAGTGACCTTTCAGGTCATAGTGATAGCACTAGCTCTTGCTCCTGCCTCTCCCCAAGTCTAGACTACTTATTGATGTATTCTTCGATTCTCCATGATGAGAGTATGTGATTATTCAATGCTTACCTCATTTCTTATGGCCTTGTCTTTGAACAAAGCATCTGTAACCATAGACACAGCGATTCCGTCTACCAAACATAAAAAATCTCAAAATTGTGCAACTATAATCTCCTCAGAGAATTTTACGCCATATATTCTGAGATGAAGATTGTAGTCTCTCTATGCCCCTTTGGCTGATTTCTATTTTTTCTTTGCTTTTCCAACAGCTTCCAAGAATTCTTCTTTAAGTGACCTTTCAGTTCACAAGGATAGCACCTGCACTTGATCCTACCTCTTCCTCTGTCTAGACTTCTGCATTGCTGTCTTCTTCGATTGGCGAGAGCATGTGATTATTTAATGCTTACCTCATTTCTGATGTCGTCATCTTTGAACAAAGCGTCCATAACCATAGACACAGTGATTCCATCTAGCAAACATAAGAATGCTCAAGACTGTGCAACTCTGATCTCCTCAGAGAATCTTACGCCTTATCTTCAGAGATGAAGATTGATGTCGATCCATCCCCTTCGGCTGATTTTTATTTTCTTTTTGCCTTCATTACAGCTTCCAACAATTCTTTTTTAAGTGACTCTTCAAGTCACAATGATAGCACCTGCTCTTGCTCCTGCCTCTCTCCCTGCCTAAACTACCTTATAGATGTCTTCTTTGATTCTTCATAACAAGAGCATGTGATTATTCAATGCTTACCTCATTTATCCTAGCCTCATCTTTGAACAAAGTATCCATAACATGGACATAGTGATTCCATCTAACAAACATAAGAATTATCCAAACTGTGCAACTCTAATCTCCTTAGAGAATTTTATGCCTTATCTTCAAAGATGAAGGTTGAAGTCTCTCCATCCCCTTTTCGGCTGATTTTAATTTTCTATTTTCTTTCGCAGCCATTTCTAACAATTCTTCTTTAAATGACCTTTCAGGTCACAGTGATAGCACCTGCTCTTGCTCCTGCCTCTCTCCCTGTCTAGACTACCTTATAGATGTCTTATTCGATTCTCAATGACAAGAGCATTTGAGTATTCAATGCTTACCTCATTTCTCATGGCCTCATCTTTTAACAAAGCATCTATGACTATAGACACAATGATTGCATCTAGCAAACATAAAAATGCTCCAGACTGGGCAACTCTAATCTCCTCTGAGAAGTTTAAGCCTTATATTCAAAGATGAAGACTGAAGTCTCTCCATCCCCCTCAGCTGATTTCTATTTACTCTTTTCTTTCCCAGCAGCTTCCAACAATTCTTCTTTAAATGATCCTTCTAGTCACAGTGATAGCACCTGCTCTTCCTCCTGCCTCTCCTCTGTCTAGACTATCTTATTGATGTCTTCTTTGATTATCTATGACGAGAGCATGTGATTATTCAATGCTTACCTCATTTCTGATGGCCTCATCTTTGAACAAAGCGTCCATAACCATAGACACAGTGATTCCATCTAGCAAACATAAGAATGATCCAGACTATACAACTCTGATCTCCTTAGAGAATCTTACGCCTTATCTTCAGAGATGAAGATTGATGTCGATCCATCCCCTTCGGTTGATTTCTATTTTCTCTTTGCCTTCACTGCAGCTTCCAATAATTTTTTTTCAAGTGACTCTTCAGGTCATAGTAATAGCACCTGCTCTTGCTCCTGCCACTCTCCCTGTCTAGACTACCTTATAAATGTCTACTTCGATTCTCCATGACAAGAGCATGTGATTATTTAATGCTTACCTCATTTCTCCTGGCCTTTTCTTTGAACAAATCATCCATAACCATAGACACAATGATTACATCTAGAAAACATAAGAATGCTCCAGACTATGCAGCTCTAATCTCCTCAAAGAATCTTACGCCTTATCTTCAGAGATGAAGATTGAAGTCAATCCATCCCTTTCGACTGATTTCTATTTTCTCTTTGCCTTCACTGCAACTTCCAACAATTCTTTTTTAAGTGAGTCTTCAGGTCATAGTGAAAGCACCTGCTTTGCTCCTACCTCTTTTCCCTGTCAAGACTACCTAATTGATGTCTTCTACGATTCTCCATGACAAGATCATGTGATTAGTTAATGCTTATTTTATTTCTTCTAGCCTTGTCTTTGAAGAAAGGATCCATAACTAGGGCTGTACAAAAATCCTCCAACCCGGTCGACCCAACCCGTTGACAAAACTGAATATTTAGGTTGGGTTGGGTTAAATAGTTTGTAACCCGCATGTGTTGGATTGAGTTTCGGGTTGGATAATAAAAAACTCGAGTAACCCGACCCGACCCGCCTCCATATTAAAAAAAATATACCGATATGCCTAAACTCAAATCTGCTGCCGCCCCTCTCTCCCAACTCCCAAGCCATTCCCAAGACCCCGAGACTACCAGTTCCAGCTCCGATCCCCGCCCCCTCTACAACCCCTCTCTCCCAACTCCTAAGCCATTCCCAAGACCCCGAGACTGCCAGTTCCAGCCCTTCTTAGCTCCAGCCTCGCCCCCCCTCTTAGCTCCAGCCCCCAGCCTAAGTGATTCCCGACTGCCCCGCTCCCCTTCTGCTCCGCCAGCTCCATCCCGCAGCCACTCCCGATTCCTCGACTGCTCTGCCCCCTCTCAGGTGAAAAGCTCACCTCATTCAACTAGTTCAATCTATTTTGGCTTTGCTTTGCTTTGTGATGTTCAATTACAATGTTCCTAGTTCAATCTTTTTTGGCTTTCCTTAATGTTTAATATCAATATTATGCATTCTTTATGTTTATGATGTCTGATGCATGCTTTTCTGTTTACGATGGTTAAGGAGGAAGGAATTGTGAGCAGATTTTGTGGATTTTGAGGTGTGGGAATTGGGGAAATGGGTTTTTCTTTCTTTCATGCTCTCCCCTGTGTTTATGACTGGAACTGGTCTAGAGTGTTGGTAATAGTCCATTTGATGTCTTGGAGTTTGATATAGGAAGTGGGTTTCCATTAAATTTAATGGGTACAAATTGATCTCCAATCTGAATAGGAATATTTGGTTTTCCATGCATCGGGTTCATGTCCCGCTTTCATGTGATTATGGACATTATAACTTATTGATTGAAGCTGGCTCTATCCTGTTACCAGGATTTCGTTTCTATGGTAGGTTTATATTTTCAATCTTGATTTTGATAGACATTCAGATTTGAAACTGACAATTATGCATGTTATAATTACATATAATTCAGTGACAAAGCTTTGCTTAATGTTTAATGTTTTTAATTTTTTTTAAACTTAATGTTTTAGATGGATGAATTTGAAGTTCAATCAAGCACACCGCCGATATGTGCTTCGGAAGCAAGTGCATGTAACACATAAGAGACCGAGACGATGTTTGATATGCCGCCTCCACCACCACCTCTTTCTCATGAGCTTCTACCATCCAGTAAAAGAACACTTGTAAGAGTTTCTCAGATTTGGTTAAATTTTACTAGAATTGATGGAACTGATAGGTGCAAATGCAATTATTGTACTAGAGATTATGCATGTGGTAGTAGGACTACTACTTTGTGGAACCATCTTAAAAAGTGTAAAAGAAACCCACATAGGAAAATAGATACAAGTAAAAAGATACTCTCTTTTAGAAGTGGAAAAGATGGTGAAGGTGGTTGTAGTAATCTTGTTGCTGTAGCATTTAATAAAGAAGCTGCTAGGGCTGCATGTGCTAGGATGATAATAAGGGATGAATTGCCTTTTACATTTGTAGAAGGAGAGGGATTTAGAGACTTTTATGGTGTGGTTTGTCCAAAGTTTGATCCACCATCTCGAGTTACAATTACTAGAGATGTGTATCAACTTTATTTGAATGAAAAGATAAAATTGAGAAATTTATTCAAGAGTAACTCAATAAGAGTTAGTCTAACCACAGACACATAGACTTCGATCCAATTCATCAATTATATGGTCATCATAGCTCACTTTGTGGATAGTGAGTAGAAGTTACAAAAGAGAATATTAAATTTCTGTCAAGTGCCTAATCATAAAGGATAGACAATTAGTAAATTAATTGAAAGTAGTTTGATTGAGTGGCAAATTGAGAAGGTTTTTACAATTACCTTGGACAATGCATTTGCAAATGATACTGCCGTTGCATACATTAAAAAAAGATTGAATAATTGGAATGGTTGTGTCTTGGATGGTGAGTTTATCCACTTGCGTTGTTGTGCTCATATCACTAACTTGATTGAGAAAAAGGGATTAAAGGATCATAATACCGCAATTGATCGCATTCGTCGTGCGATGAAGTATGTTAGATCTTCCCCATCAAGGTTGAAACAGTTTAAAGCTTGTGTTGAGAATGAAAAGATAGAGTCTAAAAAGTTTGTATGTATGGATGTGGCAACTAGGTGGAATTCCACCCATTTAATGTTGGAAAGTGCAATTACATTTCAAAAAGCTTTGGCTAGAATGGAGGAAGAGGATGCATATTATCTTACTTATTTTGCGGACTATCCTCATACTGAAAAAGATTGGGATGATGCTGGATTGTTTATTAAATTTTTGAGGAGTTTTTATGACATTACTGTGAAGTTTAGTGGGTCTTTACAAGTCACATCTCACTTATTTTTGAGAGAGTTTTGTAAAATTCAGCAACAGTTGAAAAAGTTTAGTTTGGAAAATAATGTAAGTTTGAGTACTATGGCTATAAATATGAAGGTTCAATGTGACAAGTATTGGGGGACGATTGATAAGATCAACAATTTATTATTTGTTGCCGCTATTCTTGACCCCCGGTTTAAACTTGATTACATGACGTATAGCTTTGGTAAATTGTATTCAAGTGTTGAGTGTGGACAAATGATTATTAGAGTGAAAGAGACTTTGGGAAGATTGTTTGAATTTTATTCTAGAAGTGTAAATGGTGAAACACCAACTAGTATTCAATCTTCTAATAATATCAATGAATCCAATTTGAGAGCTTATGAGGATTATAATGATAATGACGATAAATTATACTTGGAGTACAAGAAAATCAGAGTGAATACCTCATCTGAAATAAAAAACAAGGTCGATAAGTATCTAACAAAGCCTATAGAAGATTACGACAATCAGGGATTTGATTTGTTAGATTGGTGGAGATTGAATTCCACAAAGTACAAAGTTGCTTGAGATGTCTTTACTGTCACATTGTCTACAGTGACTTCTGAATCAGCTTTTAGTACCAGAGGACGCATTTTAGATCCTTATCAAAGCTCTCTTACTCCCAAAATGGTGGAAGCTTTTATTTGCTCTCAAAATTGGCTTCGGTCAATACCATTGATATTGGATAGTCGTACTTATGAAGAATGTTTTGCTCTTTGTGTTGATCTTGAGTCAGGTAACTCCATAACTTTTTCAATTCAAAATTTTATTTTAATATTTCACTTTGATTTCATGAGTTCACTGGTATTTTTTGATATTTCCTTTGTTCATTGAGGATTTTCTGCAATTGAGCATGTTAATATTCATTGCTTTCTCTCTCTCTCTCTCTCTATATATATATATGTCTAAGTTATATGTGTTATAAGCTCTGCCAGTGACAATATGTGCATGTTATAATTACAATATAGCCTATAACAGTGTCAATTACTCTTTTCTTTTCACCAATCATATCATATTATGTATTGTTATTTGCTTAGTATGTTAGCACTTCTTAGCAGGGAAAATAGAGAAAAAAAATCAATTTGGGGTAATTGCCCTATAAATTTGATATCTAAATTAGTGCAATGTGGGAAATCATACATTTCACCAAGCCCCTTTAATTTCTATGCTTCTATTAACAGTCAGAGCTAATGATTCAAGTTGACAGCTCTTAAATGGGTAGTTGTCCATTAAAGTTGGGATTTTTCCACTTTATCAAATTAACCATACTACCCTTTTTTTTAGATAGTTTATCTGCTTGAAGGATATCTTCTAAGCTGGATTTTCACTGACTAGATTATTTTAATAGATGGTGAGTTTTTTTTTTTTTTTTGATGAATAAAGGTTGCATTTAGCACAAAAGAAACTCAAACAAAGGATTACAAAAAATAACATGTGCAGAGTTTTACAGGACAAATATTCCTTGCAAAATTGAGATCTAATTAATGACATTCTTGTACAGGTCATGTGAAAAATGAGCTAACTACATTACTTGTTGTCCCATCCCATATAATGTAAGCAACTTGAGTTTGGTGGTTGTAGGAGTGAGTTTTATTGTTATTACTTATTAGTGCTCATTGGTAAATCTAGTGATATCCTAATTAGCAGTCAAACCTATGATTATGATAATACACTCATCTTTGAATATTTAAGCTATGTTTGAGTATCTATTATGTACCATAGTTTAAATCCAGTGGAGCTTCTATTATGTTGTTGTCCAGGAACCCATCGAGTTTATTTGAAAAATCATTTCTCATGACTTCAAATTCACAAATGTGGGGATTAAAGGTCAAAAATGCATAATGAACAGTAGACAACTTTGTTAGGAATCCTAAGTTCCATGTTTTAAGCTTAGGTGTAATTTCTAATTAATGGTTCTAGTTAATGAAAACTGCTCTTTTAATCCTTTGTCAAGGAAAGAAACCATTGTTTTGTGTACCAAATAATTTGGAGGTTTGCTTTGGAACTGGTGGGATGGTGTTTTAATCAATTTGTTTTAATTATAGCATTGACTATTAGTTCTGCTAGTATATTGACTGTTAATTATAGCATTGAGAGAGACTTGGCACATGTTAACATATGTGATTGTTACATATAATGTTTCTTAAATACTTTGTTTTTTTTCCCTTGACAAACTCATCCAATATAGTTATTGATCCTGAAACTTGATCAATTTTGGAGGCCATGGATGGATCAAGCTTTGGAGTTGTAACTTGTAAGGTCATGAAGAATTGAAGATTTTTATTTTGTATTGAAAAAACATGCTTTTCTTTTTTGTTTGGTGTCAAAATTTGAGACATTATTTTTTTATCTTCTATTGCTTATGGATTGTTTGTTATAATTTCGTTTGACATTAATTGTTTTAATTTGAGGCAATTTATTTTTTAAATTCAGTTGGATATGGATATGGATTGTAATTTATATTTTTAATTTTGTAAAGAGTTTTTGTAGTTTATTTTTTTCCATTACAATAGTTTGTAATAGTTCATCCAATTTATTTTTGTAAAAATAAAAAGGAATAAAATTAAGTTATTAATTAAAATTCAATTTAGATTAAATTAAAGATGAATTAACCCGACCAACCTAATCAACCCAACCCGCACTCTATGGGTTGGGTTGGATTGGGTTTATTACCCTTTTCGGGTTGGGCTGGGTTATAATTTAAAAAACCCGCACTCTATGGGTTGGGTTGATTTTTTAAAAAAACTCAGCCAACCCAACCCGCGTACACCCCTATCCATAACCATAGACACCGCGATTCCATCTACCAAACATAAGAAATCTCAAAACTGTGCAACTATGATCTCCTTAGAGAATCTAGTTTATCTATGCCCTTTCGGCTTATTTATATTTTGTCTTTGCTTTTGTAGCAGCTTCCAACAATTCTTCTTTAAGTGACTTTTTAGGTCACAATGATAGCACCTATTCTTGCTCCAGCCCTTCCCCCTGTCTCGACTACCTTATAGTTGTCTTCTTCGAATCCCAAGATGAGAACATGTGATTATTCAATGCTTACCTCATTTCTTCGGGCCTCATATTTGAAAAAAGCATCCATAACAATAGACATAGTGATTCCATCTAGCAAACATAAGAATGCTTCAGGCTGCACAACTCTGATCATTTCAGAGAATCTTACGCCTTATCTTCATAGATGAAAACTGAAGTCTCTCCATCCCCTTCAGCTGATTTATATTTGCTCTTCGCTTTTGCAGCTGCTTCTAACAATTCTTCTTTAAGTGACCCTTCAAGTCACAGTGATAGCACATGCTCTTGCTCCTGCCTCTCCTCATGTCTAGACTACCTTATTGTTGTCTTCTTCGATTCTCCATGACGAGAGCATGTGTTTATTCAATGTTTACCTCATTTATCATAGCCTCATCTTTGAACAAAGCATTCATAACTATAGACACAGTGATTCCATCTAGCAAACATAAAAATGCTCCAGACTGGGCAACTCTAATCTCCTCTGAGAAGTTTAAGCCTTGGATGAAGACTGAAGTCTCTCCATCCCCTTTCAGAGTTTATATTTACTCATTGCTTTCCCAGCAGTTTCCAACAATTTTTTTTAAATGAGCTTTTAGGTCATAGTGATAGCACCTGCTCTTGCTCCTGCCTCTCCTCCTGTCTAGACTACCTTATTGGTGTCTTCTTCGATTTTCCATTACGAGAGTATATGATTATTTAATGCTTACCTCATTTCTCCTGGCCTTGTTGAACAAAGCATCCATAACCATAGACACAACAATTCCATCTACCAAACATAAGAATTCTTCAAACTGTACAACTCTGATCTCCTCAAAGAATTTTACGCCTTATCTTCAGAGATGAAGACTGAAGTCTTTCCATCCCCCTTCAGCTGATTTATATTTTCTTTTTGCTTTCACAGCAGCTTCTAACAATTCTTCTTTAAATGACCTTTCATGTCACAATGATAGAGCATGCCCTTGCTTCTGCCTTTCCCCATGCCTAGACTACCTTTTTGTTGTCTTTTTCAATTCTCTATTACAAGAGCATGTGATTATTCAATGCTTACCTCATTTTTCCTTACCTTATCTTTGAACAAAGCATCCCTAAGTATAGACACAATGAGCTTACCGCTTGGGGTCGAATTGCTGAGAGAGGCTACAAGTGTCTCCCAATTGTTTGGAAGAGAGCGAAGAAATATGAGAGCTTGTTCTTCATCCCCTAGTTGTAATTCCACTGCAAATAGCTAATTTACCAAGCTTTGAAACTCGTTAGTGTGTTCAGCTACAAAAGTTCCAATCTATATGATGCGGAACCCTAAGCTTAAAGAAACTATAATCCCAACACACAAGATGATATGGAACAAACCCTAGGTAAAAAACTGCACTATAGCACCTCTAGATAACAATTGTATCTAGCAACACTAATTAGAAGGCAAAGAATGAAATTGAAATTCGCCACAAAGTAAATACCTTTGATAAGAAGATCAATTCCCAATGCAACAAGTAGAAGAATAACTATCATCACTTGGAACACACAAGTCTTGTTGAAAACAAGAGTAGATTTCTCAATAATCAATAATCAAAGTTGGTTTTTTACAAGCTAGTAACCTCCCATTTATATAGAAATTAGGGTTAGGTTAAGAATCAATCTATACCATAAAATAATTAGGAAAGTAATCATAAGGCTTGAAACCAACCCTAAATAAATATAATATGAAAATAGAAATAATTACAAAACTACCATTATAATCTGGAAATAGCAATAATTACGAAACTGCCATTATAATCCGAAAATAGCTAAATTACGAAACTGCCATTGTAATCCGAAAATAGCTAAACTTACGTCGTTTCGTCTTTGCAACTACCGAGCAGCATTACCACCTTCAGTCCTTGCTTGGTCATCATGTTTAAATCATCATTATGCCTCATAAAAGTGTTTGGATCATGTGGATACTTGAATCGATCTTCATCAATTATTCTCTTCACAAGTCCAAGCATTCCCGCTTTGATCTTCTTAGCTCGAGAACGCGTCACTGGTCCACTTGGCAGCACAATATCTTCACCACGAACATCCATGCTAGAAGAGCGCTCGATGCCCACATCATTCCATCCATTCTCAAAAAGATTCGTCCTCAAATCTGCATCCATGTCAAAAGGAGAAAGATCAGCAACATTGAATGATGCAGACACATTATACTCATTTGGAAGATCAATCTTGTATGCATTGTCATTGATCCTCTCGAGAACTTGAAAAGGCCCATCGTCTCTAGCATCCAACTTAGACTTCCTTTGGCTAGGAAACATTTCCGTCCTCATGTGTACCCAAACCCAATCTCCTCGTTCAAATATCACTTGCTTTCGCCCCTTATTTGCTCTTTAAGCGGTTAGACGGTTACACTTCTCAATTTGCAACCTTGTCTTCTCATGTATAGTTTTAACCAAGTCCGCCTTTTTATGTCCATCTAAGCTAGCAATTTCACTCAAATGTAAAGGCATCAAATCCAACACAATTAAAGGATTAAAACCATACACAATCTCAAATGGTGAAAAACCTGTAGAAGAATGAATAGTTCTATTTGCAAATTCAACAAAAGGTAAACAATCTTCCCATGTTTTCAAATTCTTACCAACAATAGCATGAAGCAAAGTACCTAGAGTCCTATTAACCACCTCAGTTTGACCATCGGTTTGTGGATGACAAGTAGTAGAATACAACAATTTAGTACCTAACTTACCCCACAAGACTCTCCAAAAGTGACTCAAAAATTTCACATCCCTATCAGACACAATAGTTCTAGGCACTCCATGCAATCTTACAACCTCCCTAAAGAACAAGTCAGCAATATTTGTAGCATCACCAGTCTTATGACATGCAATAAAGTGCGCCATCTTAGAAAATCTATCAACAACCACAAATATGCTATCCCTACCCTTCCTAGTTCTAGGTAACCCAAGGACAAAATCCATGGATATATCAACCCAAGGCTCATTAGGAATAGGCAAAGGTGTATATAACCCATATGGCATAGATTTAGACTTGGCATGTCTACATGCAATACATTGAGAACAAATTCTTTGAACATCCCTTTTCATACGAGGCCAATAAAAGTGTTCAACTAAAACATCTAAAGTCTTATGCTCACCAAAATGACCCATTAAAGCACCACTATGTGATTCTCTAACAAGCAATTCTCTATTAGAGCAATTAGGCACACAAATTCTTGAACCACGAAACAGAAAACCATCATGTCTATAAAATTTATTAAATGCACCTTGTTCACATGCAACATAAATATTCTTAAAATCATAATCACTTGCGTACATATCTTTCATTTGCTCAAAACCTAAAAACTTAGAAGTTAATGTAGTTATGAGAACATACCTTTGAGATAATGCATCAGCTACTACATTATCCTTACCTTGCTTGTAGCATATCACATATGGAAAAGTCTCTATGAACTCAACCCACTTTGCATGCCTCTTGTTGAGCTTTCCTTGTCCCTTGATGTATTTGAGAGACTCATGATCGCTATGAATCACGAACTCTTTTGGAAGCAAGTAATGTTGCCACACCTCCAAGGCACGAAACAACGCATACAACTCTTTGTCATACGTCGAGTACTTGAGTTGAGCTCCATTTAGCTTCTCACTAAAGTATGCAATGGGAGGCTTTTCCTGCATCAAAACAGCACCTATACCAATCCCAGAAGCATCACATTCAACCTCAAACATCTTATCAAAATTAGGTAGAACAAGAATAGGAGTAGAACATAACTTATCTTTTAAAGTTTGAAAGGCATGTTCTTGTTCCTTACCCCATTTAAAACCTACCTCCTTTTTGACAATCTCATTCAAAGGAGCAATTATGGTAGAGAAGTCCTTCACAAACCTTCTATAAAAGCCTGCTAAACCATGAAAACTTCTTACCTCAGACACGTTCTTAGGTGTAAGCCATTCATTAATAGCCTTTATCTTCTTTTCATCTACTTCAATACCCTGTGCACTCACAACAAAACCAAGAAAAACAAGCCTATCTATACAAAATGTGCATTTTTTAAGGCTAGCATATAATTTCTCTTTTCTAAGCACATCTAGCACTTGGCTAACATGCATCACATGGTCATCTAAACTTTTGCTATATATCAAAATATCATCAAAATATACAACCACAAACTTTCCTAGAAATTCCCTTAAAACATGGTTCATTAATCGCATAAATGTACTAGGAGCATTAGTTAACCCAAAAGGCATAACCATCCATTCATATAAACCATATTTTATTTTAAAAGCAGTTTTCCACTCATCCCCTTGCTTCATATGAATTTGATGGTATCAACTTTTTAAATCTATCTTAGTAAATAAGCAAGCACTATGCAATTCATCAAGCATATCATCTAACCTAGGAATGGGATAATAATACTTTAACGTTATTTTATTCACTGCTCGACAATCAACACACATCCTCCATGTGTCATCTTTCTTGGGTACCAATAAGACCGGTACAGCACAAGGACTCATGCTCTCCCTAACATGACCCTTTGCTAGTAACTCCTCCACTTTCCTTTGTAATTCCTTCGTTTCCTCGGGATTGCTACGATAGGCTAGTCGGTTTGGAATGCTTGCTCCAGGCACAAAATCTATTTGGTGCTCCATACCTCTCAATGGCGGCAATCCAGTCGGCATCTCTTCTAGGAAAACATCGTCAAAATCCTGCAATAAAGAGACAAAAACACTAGGCAAATCGGGGTTAAGGTTAGTTTCACAAAGTAAAACCTCTTGAAACCTCACCAACAATATTGCTTTGTTGCCTAAGAATGCACTCTTGATTTCTCTCTCTTTTGCATAAAAACTCTTTTTCTTTTCACTCTTCTCACTTTTCTCTCTTGCACTTTCCTCTTTATTACTAGTGCAATTACTCACCATTGGGCCTTTATTTTTATTCTTTTCACTCTTGGCCTCTGTACACTCAATTATTTTATTTGCCTCACTTCCCAAATCCCCATGGGAAACTTTGGATAGTTTTAATTGTTCAAGATACACCTCTTTTGGAGATAATGGTGCAAGTGTGACTTTCTTTCCATTGTGCTCAAAAGAATACCTATTCTTAAAACCTTCATGAATAGTCCTCCTATCAGATTGCCACGGTCTACCCAACAAAATATGCCCCACTTGCATAGGTACTACATCACACTAAACCTCATCACTATATTTTCCAATAGAAAATGCAACTTTCACTCTCTTATTTACCTTAATCTCCCCACTATCATTCAACCATTGTAACCTATAAGGGTTAGGGTGTTTTTCGCATACTAGTCCCAACTTCTCAACCAAAGTAGTACTAGCATCATTAGCACAACTACCCACATCAATGTTAAACTACATGTTTTACCACCCACAAAACATCTAGTGTGAAAAATATTCTCCATTTGTTCTAGTCCCTCTTCCTTCACCTTCAAATTTAAAACCCTCCTAATTACTAGGGACTCTCCAACCACGGAATACTCTACATCCTCATCCTCACTAGAATCATACTTTAATGGTGGCCTTTCTTCATCGGACTCAGACTCCGACATTACTTCATTATCCCTCATCAACATAGTTTTCCTATTTGGACATTCAGAAGCAATATGCCCAAACTCTTGACATTTAAAACATTTTATTTCCCTATGTCTAGAAGTACTAGAAATGTTAGGATTAGAAGTACCTCTTGTTGGGTTGGCACTCTTATCTTTGAACTTGGATACATCTCCAATTTTCTTTTTGGTCTCCAAGTTCTTCTCACTCTTATTGTTGTCATACTTGTTCCACTTCGAATTGGAACCCCACTTTGAATTGGAGCTTGAAAACCCTTTTGATGACCATTCACTTCTCAATTGCTTTTCCACTTTAATAGCCATGTTGACCATTTCTTCCATTTCTACATATGGATGTAGATCAACCAAATTGGCAATATCTTTGTTCATCCCACTTAGAAATCTTTCCATTGTAGCTTCTCTATCCTCTTCAATGTTGGCCCTTATCACAATCATCTCCATCTCTTTGTAATACTCATCTACAGACCTAGACCCTTGTATGAGTCTGTGCGACTTTTGATGAAGCTCGCTATAGTAATAGGATGGTACAAACCTCTTCCTCATAATTCTCTTCATCTCATCCCAAGTTGAGACAGGATCTTCTCTATATCTCATCCATGAATGTATAAGTTGCTCCCACCAAACTAGAGCATAGTCGGTGAACTCCACTACAACTAGTTTAACCTTTTTCTCGTCTGAGTAATTGTGACAATCAAATATTAACTCTACCTTTTTTTCCCATTCCAAGTATGCCTCGGCATCACTTTTTCCCTTGAATGGCGGAATGTGCATTTTAATCGAACTTAGGTTGTCATCCCTTCCTCCTCTTGGCTCCTCTCTCCTAGGTCTTCTTCTTACAATTTGGACTTCATACTTGTCTTCATCGGAAACAATTACTTCTTGTATCCTGGGTCGTGTTCCTTCCCTTCTAGTAGTCTTGGACATGGCCATGGTCATCTCCCTCATTTGCTCCATCATCTCATCCATCCTAGATTTCAATGTTTCTTCCATCCTAGAAGTTAATCTCTCTTCCATTCTTCTATACTTACCCTCCAAAGATTGTCGTATGAGCTTTGGATCCGGTGTTGCCACTTGCTTTTCTTCCGAAGTAGAAACTCCCTTTCCATCTCTTTTAGACATTCTTACACACTCCTTTACGTGTTTAACTCAAAAATGGTAAACCTTTGTGTTTCACTCAAATTTGGCTTTTACCCTCTATATGCTCACCACTCAAACATTTTACCACTCAAGTTTTGTTCACCAAGTTGCACTTCAAAACCAATTATCTTAAACAAAAATATAAAACTAAAATAGCAAATTTCAAAATTAAAACCTAACAATAAAAGCAAGTTCAATTCTAGAGCAAAATTGGCACAAAAGAAAAGGACAAAAGAGTAATGAAACAAATAATAATTACTCTATAAAATCATCAGAATGAGAATAGGAAACTAAATAAATTTAGAATAGGAAAGTATGAAAATAAGAAACTATGAGAATAAGAAA
>QANX01002219.1:0-17398 GCA_003254975.1 Ochetophila trinervis | reverse complement strand
AAAAATTTATAATAATCTCGTTAACTTTGACAAAGATTCTTTAACAGCATAAAATATATTTTTTATTTTCTAAATTTGAAAAATTAATTTGTAATATTGGCAAACTTTATAAGGAGTGAAATTTTTGCATTTAATATAGAAAGACAAATTTTATATTGTCCTATCAACTTTAACAAATATTTTCTAATGATAGAGGAAATAACTCTCAACTTTAACCAGAAAAATCTATTTGTAATATTAACAAACTTTAAGAGAAATATATGTAATTTATCTTTAAGATTATGGTGTACATTTCTTAAAATTTAGAATGTATTAATGCCAATATTAAAAATTAAAGCACAAAATGCAACAACCAAACAATTTACAGGGCATTTGTAAAAATAAAAAAAAATAAAAAATGATCTACTTTGAAATTTCTTTTGCTTTTAGATTATGAGTTTTAAATTTAATTTAAAGCTGAATCTGAAATCATTAAAAGCCTTATTTATTTTTTTAAAACTCCAACGACAACAGAACTAGACAAAGCGAATCTTTGAACGACAAGCAATATCAGTCGTATCAAAACCGCGGACAACTTTATATGGTAGACCCAAATCTTCCTCCTAAATCCCTAGCAAAGCGAAGGTGCAAGAACACAGATCCGCATAAAAAAGAAAGAAAGATAGAAAGGAAGTGAAACGGAGATATGGGAAAGGCTGAAGAGAGTTAGGAGGTTATTAGGAATGGGTGGATAGGAAAAGAAATTAATTAATTCGTAGAAGATTTCTATTAATCTATTTTCTTTCCTATTCCTCCCATTCCAACCAATCTCCTAATTTCCTCCCTTTCCCTTTGTTTCTCTCTTCAGTAATCATGCATTTTCCGTCTCAAAAAACAAGCACAACACTCAGAAAACTGGGTAAGTTTTTGTTTTTTTTATCTTTTCCTTTTATATATATGAATCGTAATAATACAAAACTGCAAAGCAATTTTCCGTGTCTTTTTTAGATTGGGCGATGAAAAAGGTTTTTTTTTTTTAATCTTGATTTTACTTTTAATTTTTATTTATGTGTTTGATTTTAAGATATGGCTTTCTTAATCAGATCCGGAATTTGGTTTAAGTATTAAATTTTGCAGCTTGTGCCGAAGGTAATGTTATTTGAATCTGACTGTACTTCAGATTTGGACCCTTCCAATGGAGATGTCAATGAAACCCATACTAAGAAGCTGAAATTTTTCTATGTTCTGTATTACCATAATTTAGACGAACGATCAAAAAATAATATAGAGGTTTATTTTTTATGGAAATAACGGTAATTAGTTTTGACNTGTCAAATTTACTACTAAACATAAGCTTTGTGATGTGATGTAGGGTGGAGTGGTTTATGTAATAATGCGTGGTTTCTAAATGTTTTTTAATGTAAATTGATATAGGACAAATATCTGTCGTACCTTTACATATCAAAATATATACTGGACTTTTTAATTTTTTTTTTTTCCATATATTTTGAAGTGGAGAAACTTTGACTCTAATTTATTGTTAAAAGGTGACTTTGCTATTAGGTTATTTTCAAAAGGAATATGTCAGTGTTTATAATATTTACTTTTATTTTTATTTGTTTAGAAGAGTTTTTTTTTTATTATATTTTACAAATTTTGGTTAAAAAAAATTTAATAGTTTGAAATAATTTCAGAAAATTATCTAAATAATTAAAAAAAAAGAAGTAAGATTACTAATAAAATTAGTGAGTAGTAATATTTTAGTATAAGAAATAAACCCGTAATTTTAGTATTTAAATGGCCATGTTAGCCTTCCACGGAAGCAAATAGGTCATTAGTGATGACAATTAACACTGCTGAGAAAACATGTGGGGCCATCTCTTCTTCCAGTTTGTTGTGTATAAATAAATCCAGTTGCTCCATTTAATTTTCAGAGAATCCACACAAACTATAAATTATCAGAAGAAGAAGAAAAACAAAACCCAAATAAAAATGGCTGATTCTTCTATCCCTCTCCTTACACCTTACAAGTTGGGAAACTTCAATCTTTCTCATAGGTACACTGCTTCCATTTCTCTGCACTTATTTAATTGATACTATGGATTTGCTAATTAAGTAGGAGTTTTGTTAATTGATCCAAAAGTATATCTTAATTAATTAATTCATATGCAACTGTTTTATTTATTTATTTATTATTATTACTATTATTATTTTAAGGAATAGTTTCTGTGTTCTTCAAAACTTTTAGTTAGAATTCATAAATCTTGCAAGTAATTTTCCACAATGTTTAAGCTGCTCTATACCCTTTAATTGCCTTTGTTTTGTCTTTAAATTGTTTTCTGTCAAGAACTTTATCTGCAAGCATATATATATATATATATATATATATTTTTTTTTTCAGGTTAAATTTCTTATACCATCCTAATTAAGCTTTAAACCATGAATTACATAAACCTAAAACTTTGCAACTTCAGCTTGATTGATTGTATTATCTAATATGATGTTTTTTTCTTTATTTTCAATATTTCAGAATTGTTTTGGCACCGTTGACTCGACAAAGATCATATGGCAATGTGCCTCAGCCACATGCCATCTTATATTACTCACAGAGAACCTCGAAAGGGGGTCTTCTCATTTCTGAAGCAACTGGAGTTTCCAACACTGCTCAGGGGTAATTCTTCTACTGAGATTGATTGTATATATTATTTGAATAATGTGCGTGTATTTTGCTTCACTAGCAGGAGAGTTTGTGCAACATGTTTTTCAATTTCGATATGCATAGGTATCCGGAAACTCCTGGTATATGGACAAAAGAGCAAGTTGAAGCTTGGAAACCAATTGTAGATGCTGTTCATGCCAAAGGGGGCATTTTCTTCTGCCAGATTTTGCATGTGGGAAGAGTCTCAAACAGCGGTTTGCTTTTGTTTTTGTTTTTGTTTTTTTTTTTTTTTTTTAACTTTTTCCTTGGCATTTTTGTAGTGATTTTAGACATTACTTATAAGAACTTGTCATTTTTCAGCCTTACATATTTGGGAGTGAAGTAAATTCATGTATTGGTAGAAAGATTCTAGAATGCAGAAATAGCATACAACGTGCTATGGATTTGTTGAATTAATAAATGATGATTTTTTGATAGAGCTAATACATAGTCTATCCATTATTAGAGATAAAATATAAAAGTAATGAAGGCGCATCTTCTATCAGCTTAAGTTTTTAGGATCAGTGGTGATTCAACATGGTATCAGAGCCGAAAGACTTAATGGTCATAAGTTCAAAACTCAATAGCTTCACCCAAAAATAAAAATATGGTTATGATCCAAATGAGCCCAAAAAGAAGTTGGACCGAAAATGCACATGTAATGACCCAAACAGGCCTACATGTGAGGGGGAGTATTAAAGATAAAATATAAAAGTAATGAAGGCCCACTTCCTATCAGTTTAAACTTTTAGGATCAGTGGTGATTCAACATCCATAAACAATGTTGTTGTTGTTGTCATTTTTAGTGTGATAATGATGTTTTTGTGGAAAATACTAGTTTTTATTTAGAGTATAGATTCTTTTGGAATCTATTCTATTCATCTGGTGACACACCTATTTGCTTTACTTTATTGAAGATGCTCTGTTAAGTTCTTTTGATAATTCCATATCTTTTCTCCCATAAGCTTAAACCAAAGGAAGATAGGTTATCACTTTTTTTTTTTTAACTTTTCTCTATCAAATAGGATTCAGAATCATTGCTTGTGCTATTTATTCTCTTTATAAACACTAGCACTTTCTTAGAAGTTTCTGGTCAAGCACATAGCTTGATTTTGTTTAACTATCTTGTTTGAATCATTATCTCATTGTTGGGGTACAGATTTTCAACCAAATGGCCAAGCTCCAATCTCTAGTACAGACAAGCCATTGACCCCGCAAATTACATCTAATGGAATCGATGTTGCAGAATTCACGCCTCCAAGGCGGCTAAGAACAGATGAAATTCCTGGAATCATCAATGATTTTAGACTTGCTGCAAGGAATGCAATTGAAGCAGGTAAGGTTCTCTCTTTTTTTTTTTTTTTTCCAAATTAATTGTTAAAACTTGGTAAAGATTGAAAAACCATGTTGGAAAAAAATAGAACAAACAGCAATACTTATTGTCATGTGTCAAAATCAAGAAATCACATTATGTCATCTTCAAATGTTTGATGGAAAAAAAAAAACACATGACTGACTTTGTAAACTTTAATTATAAGAACCATTAATTTCTTTGTGACAATATTCAAACATATAGTTTTTAAGGCTGCTAACAATTTGTTACATATGCTCATAGTGAATGTTTGATACATATATGTAGGTTTTGATGGAGTTGAGATCCATGGAGCTAATGGCTACATCATTGACCAATTTTTGAAAGATACAGTGAATGACCGAATAGATGAATATGGTGGATCCCTGGAGAACCGGTGTCGGTTTGCTCTAGAAGTTGTCAAAGCAGTTGTGGATGAGATTGGGGCTGATAAAGTTGGAATAAGACTGTCTCCATTTGCTGACTTCATGGAATCCGGGGACTCCAATCCAAAAGCATTAGGCCTTCAAATGGCACAATCCTTGGACAAATATGGTATACTATACTTGCATGTAATTGAGCCGAGAATGAAGCAGCCTGGTGAAATTTGTGAATGCTATGATACTCTTGTGCCTATGAGAAAGGTTTTTAATGGCACTTTCATCTCTGCTGGGGGTTTTAACAAGGACTTGGGGAATAAGGCAGTAGCAGAAAATGATACGGATCTCGTTGCGTATGGCCGTTTGTTCTTGGCTAATCCAGATTTGCCAAAGAGATTCGAGTTTAATGCGCCTCTAAATAAGTACAACAGAGCAACATTCTATATACTTGATCCTGTTCTTGGTTACACTGATTATCCATTTTTCGAAACTGCATAGTTATTTCAAAAATATGTGTGAATTTAAATAATTTTGTTGTGTTTGAAAAGCTACATACGTAGATGCAAACCGACACATATGAGTTTGTTATTCGAAATTACGCATATGAGTCCGAATTGTGTTTAATACTCCAACTTTATATATATATATATATATTTGGTTTTTTGGATTGTTACATTTAGTATGTACTTATTATGGAACAAGCTAAGCATCCAACTCCTTGTGTTGCTATATATGGTGAAGTTTGATATTTTTTTTCCCTAAATTCAAGAATTAGTTCATAGAGTTTTGATATTAATCACTGATGACTATCATAATAGAGATCATAACTAACATGACAATGATTAATCGGTTCTGTTTAAAACTTAAAATCCATACAGAAAGTGAATCTATAATTTCTACTAAATAAAATGTCTAGTTCATAATATAGAAATATAGTCCCGAAACCAAATGTACCATTGTGCCTTGTCCATTTTGGCCTGGAGAAAAAGAATATAATAAAATAAAAGCTAAACTCAAAGCTTCGATTCACATGGATGATGAAAGCATTGGAAAATTAAAATTTCGAACAAGATAGAAAGAAAAATAAAAAAATCCATAAATTCAAGTGGCAAAGACAATAAATTTGAGTCAATGGTGGCAGGCAAGTCAAACTGGCCCTTGTCATCGTAACTTTTTCTCCAAAGAATGAGGCAGCCGACGCACTTGCAAACGTCAGCAAGCATCGTTAACACCGAGGAAATAAAATCAACCACCGCTCACTTTTTTTATTTTATTTTAATATATATATCACTTATTAACCGGTCAATACTAAGGGTAAGGGTGGTTTGGTACATATAAACATATATTATTTAGATATAATGTATTAATTTTAGTTAATAATGTATTTGATATTAGTTTTGTATAAGATTATATAATATATTTTAATTTTTTTAATACAAGATATGATGTATTACTAATATATTAAAATTTTTTTATATTAAATAATACACTTCATATTTTTTTTTTGTACATGTAAATTTTTCTATACAAATTTTTATTTTATTTTTTTTCTTGTTGGGGCATATCTACTATCAAATTTTTGAGTTTTTTTTATGTTTTATTTTTTTTTCTAGCTAAACGGTAAATTTGTTAGTATTGAAAATATATATTTTTTATATTGTCATTTTAGATTATATTTGTAATTTTTATTGTTTTGTCTGCAATTTTTGTTAGCCAAGCTTAAAAATAAGAGAGCAAAAGTGAAATTAATAATCCTTATATCATGGTCAACAGTTGAATTCGATTGAGTTTGGAATTTGATATATATATATATATATATATATTGTGAATAAAAAAAAGCATACCCGTAGCGGGGTCATGGGCCCAGAAGGGATCTAGCAAGAGGGTCAAGATCAGGAGTCTTTGCAATCTCATGGGATTCCGCTACTGGCGGCCCGTATCGCTAGAACATCTCACCCTCTCATGCGATAGCGGAGGAGAAGAACACATGAGTCATATGGAGCTACCAAGACTCGAACCTGCAACTCCTGCAAATAGGTGTGATGGGTAAGCTAGTTCCTACCATATGGAATTTGATATATTATGAATCCAAAATCTTCCAACAGTATATATTTTTTATTTTTGATAATTTATAATGGACAAACATTAAAAAATATAAAAACAATATAATTAAATATATATATATATATATATACAGTCCTGCTAAGGCACCTGATCGGGTTCCCTTAAAGAACCCAAAAACATGGAAAACACGGCTCCGTGTTTTAACGCTCCGTGTAAAGCTTGGTCAAAATTCGGGTAAAGGAAAGTTATGATATCCCACGCCGGGTCAAAATTGCACAAAGCTTCGATCAAAATTGGAGGGAAGGTGACAAAACGCACCGTTTGAACTAATTTTCAAACAGGTGGAAACTCGAGCTCCTCTTCACGTATTTGAATGCCAACTGAAGAAATCGGAGGAGAACATCAAACCAGAGGAAATCATCGGCTGTGAGAGATCACCGAACGCAGTCACCAATCGACCTTACTCCGGCCACCTTCTACTTGTGGTTCTCGTTCTGCACCCGTCGGCAGCCAAGGTAGCACCAAAGGCTTCCTCTGAATCGACGGCAGTGATACTCCTCTGCACCAGTCGGCGACGATATTACCAGAGATATTTCCAAACTTTTAAAATTTAGGATTTAGGGTTTTGTTTCTCCTAATTTACTGGGTTTTTTCTCTCCAATTTTGAAATGTTTTTAGCCTGATATTGTATGGAAGATAAATATGAGAATATAGTGGATGTATGGAAGATAATGCATATAAATATAGTGGATGCATATAAGAAATGCTCCCAGTGGGCTTCTTTTATATATTTTTTAGTAGATATTGGTTTTCAGTTTTTATATATATGGTAAAAATTTGAATTTAAGTTCCTGGATGGTAATTATTGATGATGCATATGAGTATAGCAAGTATTAATGTTATGTGTTAATGTCAATCTTTAGATTGCACAAAAAAAAAATGCATACTTTACTTATTTTCTTTGCCATTTGAGCTTTGGGAGTTAAAGATGAACTCTATTTCTGAGTGTGCATGTGTATGAAATGAATAGCTATATGGTTGAGGAAGCTAGGATTTTGACAATGGAAGCCAGATGCTTATTCTGTTAGGTTAGGTTTTACAAAAAATGAAAAAAGATCAAATGGAAAGATTGTCATTTCAAAAGGTTTGTAAAATCGATACGGAAGGCATATATTTCTTGATGGTGTGTATTTTTTATCTATATTATTGCATATTTGTGGCAACCATATTATCATTTGGACATCTAGTAGTTCTTGTCCAATTTGCTATTTAATGTCTTAAATATAATTCATAGAGGAATGAAAGAATCTAGCTCTGCAAGTCAAATTTTTACTCCAGTGAAGATCGGAATTTTTCAAGTGATAATCATAATTTCTCAAGTGAAGATTGAATTTTTTTTTTATTTTTTTTTAGTTTTTGTGTTTTTTGTATGAAGATGGCAAGAGATGGAATTTTTGTGTGGACATTTCTCAAGTGAAGACATTATTTATTTATTATGTGTATTTTTTGTGTTGCACTAAAAGTACTCTTTGGTTTATATATTTTTTTTAGCTTAGTTGGTTGCTGAGAAATGTTTGGTTGCTGAAAATGTAAGTTAGAAGAAACTCCACTTAGTTGGGTATGCAAAGAAGCAAAAAGTACAGTTTCTGATCATGTACTTTTAATGTGTTTCTTATCTCTAATTAGGAATTATAATTTATATGATTTATACTATTGATCATGTACTTTTAAAGTTATGAAAATTGCTACTCCAATTATATATCACCCCCATATTAAAGTGGCCAAAATGGCCAGTTGCTTGATTATCTGAGAATAGGCTAAAGCTGTGGACGACAGTTTGGCTTCTCTGCCATAGCTCCCAATAATACATAATGCAACTTTTTTATTCTTTTTATTTTTATTTTTTGGTGTTTTATTCTTGCTTTGGCAATTGGCATCCATCTTTCATATTATCAAAAAAAATAATAACCCTAAATAATATAAATTGGCATCCATCTTTCCAAATGAAACATTTCTTCTCCTCCCAATAAATACTATATACTAATTTTATGCGAGATTGATTTCGTGTATGTGACCATTTGGCTAAAGGGGAAAGAAATTGGAATATTTATATACAAATAAAAATAAAAAATGTTTCATTGTACATGTTTTTAAAAATATACAAATGCAAAAAAAGTTGAAATCAATATTTTTATAGTATTGGATTAAATGGTTTCTAAAGAGTAATATGTTTTATAGGTTCTACAAGCTTTTAAAAAACAAATGTTACAAACTAGATTATCTTGCTAAAATATAAAAATAACTCTTAAAGCTATCACAAGCAAACATATGTAATAAACTATATTAGCTCTTTGCTTGTCTTCTTGCTGCTTTTCAATCAAAATGTTGAGTATAGCATTCACATCAGACTTCAACTCTTGAACATTGCAATTAAGTTCTCAGTTTGAGTTTATACTTTGTATTTTGTCATCCCAAACAAAGTTTCCACAATACTCACCATCCTATAAAGATAAAATATAAAGAATAAGTCATTCAAAATAATTTTTTTTGTAATACAGTTGGGCTTCTTGCAAACAAACCTTGATATTATAACATTTTCAATGTTTTCTATTTCGATTTTTTTTCTGAACGAGATATCTTTGGCTTCATATAACCGCCACATACACATTTATGCTGGACATAAATTTCATTTGTACTTGATGACATTGAACCTAAAAACAAAATATTTCATTTATATCATTTAGATCCACAAATTGAATATCTCACCTAAATTCATTACAATGCAGTCAGTTATTCACCACATCACCAAAAAATCCATACAAAACTAGTAATTATGGGCTATCTAATGCACTGTTGAGGATAGCAATTCGAAGTTTTAAAGTTCCAATCAGAAAAATAGGTAGACCCAGAAAATTCAGGACTATAAACTTCTCAAATCTTAATCAAGTGTTCATGTATAAATTTTATTCAACTTGACAAATGGAAGACAAATAAGATACTACAAGAAACTTTTGGACATTACCACTCTCAAAACTTCTACCAGCCCTCATATATTTGAACATTAGCAGCCTAATAAAATTTGTCATTTTCATGTTTAGATGCTAGTGTTGCTAGACTATAAAAAACAATGGGTTGCCAGGCCAACCAACATGCTAGTAGGCACATTGGCACATATCTAATTAGTTGCTAATTTACCCAGATCTAATACAGAAGCAGCCAAAATAAAAAAATTTACAAGTAACTTTAATTTTTTGAATAAATTTTTGCTAGTCGCTATTGAATAATTAAAGGCATTTATAAAAAATAAGTGTAAATTATAGTCAAACTCTAAGAAGAAAAAAGAAACCTTACTCTTTAAGCAATTGGTATTCCTGCTTTAAGTGTGCCAACTCTATCAGAACTCTTACATTTTCATTAGTAACCTGAAAGAATAAACTTAATATAGTCAATAAATGAATATTAAGTCATTACTAGGCGCCTGGAACAAAGTATACACAGATTAATTCATAGATGACCAAAGACTATATACAAATAATGGCATAGGATACTAGAATCTAAGCAACGAGAGCCAATGCAGTTACTCCACTAAGCCATGCTCCAAGAAAATGCATCAAAATTACTATAATCACTTACCAATTTGGAATTCTCTAGCATAAGTAATCAATTTTGCAATAATCTTTACACACAAAATTCAATACAACTTTATAGCATCAACATATATAACTGAGCCTAGCATGTCATACTGTTCCAAGTGATTTCATGACTTCACATAAAAAATTCAAATAGAGAGAGAGAAAGGGAAAGAAGCATATTGCTGTGAGTTTTACAATAATAATTATAACAAGGAAAATATATTTTACTCGAGATGGTAAGCTTAAATTTAATTTACATAAAATCTAAAGAAATTATAATGATCTTCAAATGAATTCATAATTAAATTTTCCAATCAAATTTTAAATTTCAATCAAAGCACCAACTCAAAATTTTGATTTCAATATTTTCGGATTAACCCAGTAAATTGGGAAAAATTGGAGAAAAAAATCCTAAACCCTAAATTCTATTTAGATTGGAAATACCTTCGGAAAACTGAGGAGTATCGCAACATGCCGACTGGTGCATAGGTCCACCGGAGTATTGCCGCGCCGGTGCAGAGGAAGAGTATGGAAGCCCGTGGTGCAGAGGAAGCCTTCGGGGTTGCCTTTGCCGTTGATGGCTTCAAGCTTTGCCGCGGACTAGTGCAGATGAACAGGAAAGCCGAGCCGGAGGTTCCCGGAGTAAGCCCGGAGGAAGCCCAATTTCTTCTAGTTTGATGTACAGGGGTATATCACGAAGCTTCGGTGGTTGGCAATATGCAGAGAGCCTGAGATTTGCAAAAGTTAGAAAATAAAATCAAACGCACCGTTTTGCCATTTCCCTCCAATTTTGTTCGCAAATGTACAATTTTGTCCGAGCTTGCGTTTGTTTCAATTTTGAGTGCAATTCCAATTTTGATTGAGGCTTTAAAACATAGGGCCGTGTTTTTGGGCTCCTTAAAAAGCTAGAAATTGGTGCCTTAGCATCCCTATATATATATATATTCAGCTCCATTATATTTAATCTGGACTGAAAATTATCCAAGTCGCATAAAACTGGCTATAAGGTAGAAAGTTAAAAACCAAACCAAATCACTTTTATTTGCTTGGTTTGGATCAGGCTATGCCCACACTACACGTATCATTGATGACAAATAATTTTACTATTTAATCACTTATTTTTGACAACATTGACAAAATAAATAACGGTTTATGCCACGGTTGTACTTCAACCTTTCCATGTTTTTGCATTTGGTATTTCAATTTTGTTAGCATTTTACCTCCCAAGCTATAGCTTAGGTTGCACCATTACTGCTCAACATATTTTCCATTAATCTTATGAGATCAAAGCATGTGTGAACTTTATTACGACGTTTGGACTCAAAAAGACAGAGAAATCGGATAAATCTCTAAATACCTATGCTACACTAACTTTGGAGTGAAATAAAGTTATAAATGTGTATGGAGTCTTTCTGATGACAAGCAAGATCTTATTACACCTGATTTCCAAATCCAATCCCAACACTAAGCATGATCCTACCCAGCAGAAGCATTGCCATATTGGCAGCTGATGCATTTAGAGTTGCTCCAACCAAGAAATTGATTCCCATGCTAATTATGCTACCTCGACTCCCATACTTTCTCATAACAGGAGAAGCGAATAAGGCTGCTACCAAACCAGCAAGATATAGAGAGGAAGTAAATGCTGCAAGCCCTTGGTTGTTATACTTGCAATAGTTGTTTTCATGTGCATGCTTCTTGTTTTTGTACACTATGTAGAAGAATTTCTCTAGAAATCCATCCATTGATGTCTCCTAAGCCATGAGCAAATTTGATGGTATAAGTTTTTTTTTTCCATGATTATGTATGTTGATTGATTTATTCCTCTGTACTAACAATAAAAATACCGAACATTTTTTTTTTCTTACCTTAGAAAAATTTGAGGATCTAACTCTCATGGCACATGTTACAAGGTAAATTATCTAAATGGCTAATAGTACACTAATGAATCATGGACTCTGCGTCAGATTTTCTAATGAAATTCTTAACAAAAATGGAAAAAGAGCAAAAGAAGTAGAACAGAGGATAACAAAAATGAAAAGCCACATTACTTTTGTATGTATAAAGCCGAATGCTTGGCATGAAATCGACGGAATTGACACAAATTGATAAAAAAAATTTTTGCAACATGAAGAACAAATAGGAGTTAGGGATTTGCCTAATTTCTCTGTCATTTTGGAGCCAATCCATATATGCTTTTGATATGAAAGATGATAGATTTTACTATTCAACATGTCTTTATAAAGAAGAGATATTGCATCTCTCTATGGATCATTTTCTTAATAAGATATAATTTGTTGGTTTTTGTAAATCACTTTCAAATTGAATGAGACAATTAAACACTACAATCACTAATACGATAGGAATAGATGTTAAGAGTAAACTTGAAGCTAAAAGATAAAAATAAAAATGATAAATGCATTTTAATAACTTGTAGTTTGATAAACTTGCACATTATGCTTTTAAGTTTCAAATGTATCACATTAAACTTCCAATTAACATTTTATGCCACATTAGACTTTCAAATTTCAAGTATGTCACATTAAACCTTCAATTTATATTTTATGCCACATTAGGCATTTAAATTTCAAGTGTATCACATTAATCGTCTAATTTATATTTTATGCTACAATAGGGGGCATATAATGATATTTTAATTTGGCCCAATTTATTTTGGCATAAAATATAAAATTAGAAGATTAATGTGATATACTTGAAACTTGTGGGACTAATATGCTATAAAATATAAATTAAAAGTTTAATGTGGTACACTTGAAACTTAAATGTATAATGTGACATATAATGTAAATTTAAAGCTTAATGTGATATATTTAAAATTTAAAAATATAATGTATAAATTTATCAAATTATAAAATATTAAAGTCCATTTACAATGAAGAAATAAAACCAATATATAATTAAATGTTATATAAGCAATAATATTTAACGAATAAAAGTTAAGGCAGCCCAAACATGCTACATCTCTCTTCATCTATGATCAGGTTTGGCATATCTATTGGGCTTTTTGGCAAGACTACAGGGTCGGGCCCAAATTAGCAAATACTTTTTTTTATTTTCTACTTTTCTTTTTATAAATAAATTATCAAAATCTTTCACCCAATTCAATTAGGTATGTAACTGAGCATCTTACACATGCCTTAATAATACGAAGCAGAGTAATTTAAAACCATTCAACAAAATCACTACTTCAGTTGATAAAAGTCGAATATATATATATATATATTTATATTATTGTGTAAAAGAAATTCAGATAAATTTAGTTGGCATTTACCCGCGCTCTACTTCAGCACTCCTTATGCAAGTTTTCTCCCGTTCTTTTTATTATTCCACATAAGTTCAATACATGTTTGTGCGTGTGGGTTTTCATGCCAAACATGATATTGTACTATTTAATACAATACTGGAGGCTTATACAAGGTGTCAAACGCACCTTAAAGGATCAATGATTTAAACAGTGTAAAAGATGGAAAGAACAATCGGAGCTAATTTTTTTGGCCTTCTGTGATGATTACAAAACTTTGTCACTAAGTAGATTGTCTTGAACAAAAATCTTTGACAATGGCATCTTTTATAATTGCTCATGCACTTTCAGTGATAAATTTTACTGTGACTGAAAAATTTTTAATAATCGATAATTTTTTTTTGTACTGTTTGGACATTCATCATCAAAATCTAAAGCCGATGCATCCGTATTTTAACACTAGTGCAATCATTTTTGTTTTGTCAAATTTAATTAAAATCAAGGAGAAAAAAACTATGAGAAAAAAAAAGAATTAATATTGTTAAATTATCAATAATTCTAAAAGTTCAAATATTTTCTTTCTAATATTACTTTTTATATGCAGATACGTTTGAATTTTTATATTTGTATTTTCAATTCAATTTTTTTGAATTCTTTTTGAATTATTAAATATATTTTTATATTTTAGTAGAATTATTGAATTTTAAACTTATGACTACTAATTTTTTTTTGGCTTTGTTATCATATTAAATTACCACTACTAATTTTAAAAATTTAATTAAGCTGATAGAACGTGAGTTATCAATTTTTTTATATTTTCTCTTTAATAAATATTATATAAATCTTCTATTGTTTATTTTTATATCAAATTTTACCATGCAGTTTTAAAGAATTCAAAAACACTCTTTGTCGTTATTACATTTTTGTTAGATTTAATTTATAAAAGGTAGAATGGTAATTAAAATAAAATGTTGGAACTGCAGATATATATATATAATATTTTAAACTGCAAAGTTTAAATTAAAATAGAAATATCTACATGAATTTATATATTTATTCAGAGTGAAAAAAACCAACCAACCACCGCACCTGCAAAGCCACCATTTTCTATCAGTGTAGTTCATCTTTTTGTCAAACTTCAAATCATTTGTCCATATTTTAGTTTACAGTTTTATGATATATTAATTAATTAATATTATTAGAAATATTATCATCTTTCGGTTACATCGGATTTTACAATTTCATTTTAATTTTTTTTCAAACTCATATATGTTTGTTATTGTAATTTTTTTTTTAATATTTTCATTCAAATATGACGTTGAAACCCACGTATGAGTAATGGGACATTCACTAATTTCCAAAATTACGTCTTTCGTGGACCCTCATCGCTTCGATACTGCAACCGCCATGGCCCTCGTCATTCTCCTAGATCACCGGCCAACCAAACAGACTCAGATCGGCGACGGAGGCGATCGAGTCATTGCACCTCTTTGTAATGCCCAAGCTCTCAGCCAGAGGCATCAACCGCTCACACGATTTCAGAGCTTTTGTGCTCGGAGAAGAACCTCTCGGTCTTGGAGATGAGGTTGTCCTCAGAGTACTCCTCCGTCATCTCCAGAAACTCTCCGGCACAGCGGAGAGGAGCGACATTCAAAGCGGTCAAGTTGACATACCGCCAATTCTTTGAATTATTTAGTGTGTAAAAGAAGAAGTAGAAGAAGATCCAAATATCTGATCGAGGAGAATGACGAGGGCCATGGCAGTTGCAGTATCGAAGCGATGAGGGTCGACAAAAGACGTAATTTTGGAAATGATCAACCTTCAAAACAAGCGACTCTCACACGCAGAGACATAGAAAATGATTTATGGTGACAAACATATATGAGTAGTGAAAGAAAAAATTTGAAATGGGATTGTAAAATCCAATATAGTTAAAATTTTCAGTGATAATATTTCATATTATTAATATGGCTGGATATATAAAAAAGAAAATTGATATATAAATTAAAAGTATATTTTATTTGGATTTTTATAAAATTATATTAATTATAATTTAATTTTAAAAATTATAACTAATATTTTATAAAGACCATGAATGATATTAATTTAAAAAGTTAATTTAATTTTAAATTTTGATTTAAATATAATATAATTTTTCTATTTCATGCATATTATCAACGTCTTTTTAGATTTAAAAAAATATATTATTTTATTCACAGTTTGTGAAATTATATCATTTACATTCATTCTAAAAAATGCTAGTTCTTAGTTCTAATTTTTAATATTTGAAATATTGAATTGTATTTGAAATATTGAATTGTATTTGAAATACCTTTAATTCAAAATGTGTGAATGATACAATAAAAGAAAATTTTGATGGCTTTTTTAAATTTGAAAAAATTGAAGATTTTTTTTTAAAAAAAAAATCAACATAATTAAATTATATTTAATTCAAACATCAAACAAAGTAAAGGAAATTAACCAATAAATTAATCAAAAAAAATTTCATTCAAAATTCTTTATTACTTATCATAATCTTTGCTATAGGAAATATATATATATATATATATATATATATATATATATTGTGTGAGTAATGATATTATGGAAAAATATTTGTCTTATGATCCATCACTGACAAACCACGTAGCTAATTGTTTTACAATTACACTGCTAAGTACATTTACGTCGTGTTTGTTTGGTCGGATAAGGGAACTGGACTGGGTTTCAAATCCGGTCCTCTCCCTTATCTTCCGTTTGGCAAGTGTTGGACTGGGATTTGAGAAATCCTGCTGCCGAATCCGGTCCTGTGACTTAAGCCTTCAGTCGAATCCTCCTCGCAGACACAGGATAAACGAAGCGGACTCGGATAACTCCTCTCCAGCCGTGTCCTCAACTTGGCCTAAGCTCCCCCTCTCCACAGCTCTTCTCCCCTGTCTAAGCTCCCCCTCTCCAGACCAAAGCTCCCCCTCTCCTCTGCTGCTCCTCTCCTGCCGCGTCCTCAACAGATCCACGAAGGAACCCTGCTCCCAGCCGTTTTGAAGGAAGCCAGTCGTCGATTGAAGGAACCCAGTCGTCGGATCGAGCTGCTCCCTGGCGTTTCGAAGGAACCCAGTCGTCGGATCGAAGGAAGCTGCTCCCCCGTTTTTGTCCTTGAAGTTAGTCGTTTCGGATTTTGAATCGGTGGAAACCGATTCAGCTGGATTTTTGCTCAATTTTTGTTGGATTTTTGCTCGGATTTTGCTGAACATTTGGTTACTTGGCTCGCAGATATGGTTTTTAATTTTTTGGTGAATAATGGCAGATTGTTCTGTAAACTGGTAACATTTTTTTTTATTTTTTTGTGTGAATTTCTTGTATCCGGTGCTTTAAGAATTTGGATTTGGATTTTGGATTTGGATTTTTTGAATTTGTATACGGTGGCTCACCTAAATCAAGGATCTGGATTCATATTTGTGATGAAGGAGGTTTCTGATGAGGGTTTGTCTTGTTGTAATGTTTTATATTTGTGGTAATCCTGGTTTATGTTTTTGTAATCTAGACAAACCGTAGCAGCCAAATTGTTATTGCTATGCTTTTAATATGGTTGTAGCATTCTTTTTGCCCCAGTTTGACAGCAATGTTGGACTTGATTATTAATGTTTTTGTTTTTGGTTTCTTTCATTATTTTTCCTTCAACTGCATTTTGTATTATAGGACATTATCATAGTTTATTGAATCAAGTCGACATAGTTTATTGAAAGATTTTTAATTTGGAATTGTGATTGATAATAACCATTTATCATTTGTATATCATCAATATTTGAAAAAATTTAACTATTTTTTATTTATTTAACAACTAATTAGTCAAAATTTAGCTTGTTATTGGGTTGGTATATAGCTTCTTAATTAGTTAGTAACAAAAGAATAAGAAAAACTATCTAAAAACTCTCTTCCAAATTATTACTAGGATATGTTGTTTTTGTTGAAGTATAAGTTAAAACAATGTGGGAAAGTTGTACTTGTAGATTTAATTTTATATATTTTAATCGA
>QANX01002218.1:0-39944 GCA_003254975.1 Ochetophila trinervis | reverse complement strand
AATAATAATATATATAAATAATAAATATAATAATAAACTAAATAATTTCTATAACATTACTCGTAGTGGAGGTTTCAGTATACAATGCATACCAATCGGTGTCTTTAAATCTATTTTTCTTGATCTCGGTGAGTTTGAGAAATTTGAAGAATTTTCACTACAAAAAAAATCGATGTTTTGTGACGGAAATTTTTGTGACGGAAATGTACCCGTCACAAAACAATGTTTTCTATGTCGGAAATTTCAACTTCCGTCACAATTGTAGATTCTTTTTCCATTAATTGTGACAAATATGTGGCCGTCACACATTCCGCTACGCGGGAACAAAATTTTGAATTTTTGTTTGCATTTAGTGACGGAAAATTAAAAATGTCGTCACTAATTAACGTCCGAAAAAAAAAATTATTAACGTTTCTGTGACGGTTAAAAAACTGTCACAGTTGCTATAATCATTTAAATTGCACTGTTTGTCACCGGATCTGTTGCTTAACATCTAAATTTTTTGAATTTTTTGGATATGTGGTGGTTGACTGCTGACATTTCATAAATATTGTTTGACTTAGCATTTTCTTTGACCAACAAATGGCTGCGTTTAAGCTTTGTATCTTTACTACTGTTTTCCAGATTTTTGAGCTCAAGTGTGCAATCCCTTGTGTTCGGCCACTGTTACTGTTCTACAGAGATCTCAAACACCGACGGCGTGGAGGGGAAACTGAAGTGACGCAGGTGGCAGCTCTAGCAACTCTGTCATCTTCTAGCTCCGGCGTACTTGCCGCGGAGGAGCACCGATCATTTCCCACACCAACGCCGAATTAATCGCCGTCGATCCAGTCCTCTCTACCACCGGTGAGGCCTGCGGTTTTTTGATTTTTTACTAGTGATTTGTATTATTTATTTTGGGTTTTGCTGCATGAATATCTCGGTAGATAATTTGTGCAACCCATTGTTCAATGCTATGTTTGATGTCTGATGGTGTTGTTCCAATTGATCATACTGACCTTGTTGTTTCTTACTTGGCTTAGTCATGACAGTTAGTTTGTTGAGGTTACTTTGATTGTTGAATGGTGGGTAGAAGTTTGGGTGATGAAAATACTACCTTCTGAGTGACAAGATTATATTTGTCCAAGATTGTTAAATTTGTTATATTTTGTAAGTGTGACATTTGTTAGCAAAACAATTTCTATTAGAAATTTTAAAAATGAAAAAGAAACTATGTTCACCAGTATTTGGGTTGGGCATGTTCGTATCGAAGTTCAAATATTTGTTTGGACAACAGTACATCAAATATTTGTTTGCTTGCTCGTGATTTTGAGGGTCTTGATGGGCCTAGATGTGGAATTTTGTTTTTTGGTTGGCATAGTAATTTGGCAAAAAAGCAGATTGTTGGGTGAATGCATTAGTGTGTTTCTTTGCTTTTGGTTAAAGAAATAATATGATCCATTAAAGACAGGACCTATCTGACGGGAATGTTGGATAGTTGGGTGAACCCATCTGTGGGTTTCTCTGCTTTTGGTTAAAAGAAATAGTATAATCCATTAAGGACAGGACCTATCTGATAGGAATGTAGGATAGTTTATTACTAGCCTTCCTATATGGTGCATGTCCATTTTACATTATTAGCTCTCCTTTGAGAAACTTGCTATGCTATTTATCACATCTTTCAGCAATAGCTTTTCTGTCGAGTCAGTGCCTGGCATCATAGATTGGTTATCTCTGTGTATGCCATTGTTATGCATGAGAAATGGAAGTTTTGCAGTTATGTTTAACCTTTGTGCATGGAATTACTTCCAATTGTCAAGTACTTTATTGATTCTTTTTCAGGCACTTGACAGCTAGGTTGGCTCTGGGATGGAGGATTCACTTGACTCAACATTTGCTGAAAAACTATTTGAGAAAGAATGCATTCTACAAGGTATTCATTAGCATGTAGAATTAGTATTTGAACTAATTGAACATTCTGAAAAAATATTGAGAAAGAATGCATTCTACAATTAGTTCATATAGCTTTTCCTTATCTAGATTGAATACAGTAACTTTACTACATATTACATTTAAAACTTTTGCGTAAATTTATATGTTGCATATATAATTTGGTTTTTAATATATTGGTTTTTCTTTTTTTTAAGATTTTATTTCTTATGCTAACATCACTCTTTTTCCCCTTTATATGATTTCCTTTTTGGACATTTCATTTAGAATTGTTTCAAATTCATATAACTGTGTTTCTTTGTAGATCTTCAACATGTCGAGCAGAAATATTGATGCTGATCAGAGATTAACTCATGATCTGGAGAAGTTAACCACTGACTTGTCAGGACTAGTCACTGAAATGGTAAAGCCAACTGTGGATATTATTTGGTGAGTAATTTGTTTACTTTGGTCATAATGTGCATGATCTTGATTTGAGTTCTTAGGCATGACTAGCTATTTTTTTGTGATTTTCTTTATGATTTTTACTTTTTAGTGCTACTTCTAAATTTAAGGTTCACCTGGAGAATGAAGCTGTTAACGGGTCAGAGGGGAGTTGCTATATTGTATGCTTATATGTTACTGGGGCTGGGTTTTCTTAGGGTTGTTACCCCAGAATTTGGTGATTTGGCAAGTCGAGAGCAACAACTTGAAGAAACCTTCAGGTAAGTTTATTTTAGTTTATGATTCCTCAATTGCTAGTGCTGGGCTATATTGTTGTAAGGATTATCCTATCTTTTGACATTGTGCATGGATTAGGTTCATGCATGAAAGGTTGCGTACTTATGCAGAATCTGTTGCTTTCTTTGGGGGTGGTGCAAGAGAAAAAGCTGTAAGCCTACCTTAACTCCACATTTTCTTATTTGATATTAAGGCTGCTGAATTGTATATCTGGTTTCTTGATATTGATTTTGCTTCTTTATTAGGTATTTATTTTTAAGACATGGACAAAGGGTTGCACTTTGTCATTGAAGAAACTAATAGTAGAGAAATATTGCTCTAATTAACTTATGAACAATAGTACAACTTATAGGAAATAAGATCTATTTACAATTAAACTCTAAAATCACTCACTCAAACAAATATGGAAACAATATCAAACAAATATGGAGACAATATTCACAATCTTCAACAGTCATAAAAAATTCCAAACTAACTCATTTTCGTTTCATATTTCCCAAACTCATAGCAGAATGATAGCCATTCTTGTGTTTTTAGAAAAGTTGTACTCTTATGAATTTGGCTACACTATTATAGGATCTACTTCCAATAAATGAAGTTTCTACATGTCTATTATCTAGCATGTGTTAATTCCTTGCTTAATTATTCTCTCTCTTTATCTTGGAACTTTACTTTGGAGTTTATGTAATTAACTATGTAAAATGAACTCTTATCCATATATAATCATTACTCGTATTGGGCTCCCATGCATCCCTTTATGTAGCTGTCATGTCGTGAACTTTTTAAAACCTACGTGCTAGCTAATATGGTTGCTGATTTTTTGTTTTTTTTGGTGTTCCAAATGTTTAGATGCATTGGTGATTCAAGCTTTAGTGTGGTGGAAGTATTTAAGGAATTTGTTTGGTTGCTGATTTTTTGTTGTTTTTGGTATTCCAGCTGTTTAGATGCATTTTTCCTTCAAGCTTTAGTGTGGTGGAAGTAAGTAAATATATTTGTTTGGTTGCTGATTTTTTGTTTTTTGGGTTATCCTTTTGAAATGCAACTAGCTAGCTAATATGGTTGATGATTTTTTGTTTTTTTTGGTGTTCCAAATGTTTAGATGAATTTCTACTACAAGCTTTAGTGTGGTGGAAGTAAGTAAATATATTTGTGAGACATTGCTGCTAGGTTGTGGAATATACATCAAATGTTGAAGTTGGGAATATGTGTTTTGACATGCAATAGCAATTTTCAAGTTTGAGAATGATGTGACATGTTGAAGTAGTGTCGAAATGCAACTATCTAGCTAATATGGTTGCTGATTTTTTGTTGTTTTTGGTGTTCCAAATGTTTTAGAAGCATGTTTCCTTCAAGCTATAAATAGTTGGAAGTATTTAAAGAATTTGTTTGGTTGCTGATTTATTGTTTTTTGGGTTATCCTTTTGAAATGCAACTAGCATCCAAGATATGGTTGCTGATTTTTTGTTGTTTTTGGTGTTCCAACTGTTTAGATGCATTTTTCCTTCAAGCTTTAGTGTGGTGGAAGTGATTGAATGAAAAATGTGTGCAACATTATGGAAACGTTCGCTGCTGTGTATATATTTAATGAATTATGGTATGTAAGTAGTAAAAGTGATTGTGGAAGAAGTGTTTATATATGAAGGTGTATAGCTGACTTCTATGCAAGGTGTTAGTGACGACAACAATATATTAGCCGTGAACTTAAAGACATTGAGATAGCATAATGATATAGGGTAAACGATTTTTGAATATTGAAGAAAAAAACCAAAAAGGGTGTCTTATTTGTGCAGGGTATTTCCAGCTTCGCAATGCAGTTTTTGATGTCAAAGAAGCTCGTTTTGGTGAGTCATGACTTCTATTTATGAGACATTGCTGATAGGTTATGCAAAATGTATCAAATGTTGAAGTTGGGCAGATTAGTTTTGGCATTTAATAGCTATGTATATTTTGAGAATGCTGTGACAAGTTTAAGTTGTGTGAAAATGCAACTACATAGAAATATGTTAGCTGAACTTTTGTTTTTGGGTTATCCAAATGTTAGGACATAATTTTTTATTCAAGCACTAGAGTGGTGGAAGTTTTTGAATGAAAAATTTGTGCAACCTAATGGACAAGTTCGATGTTGTGTATAAAGTTAATGAATTATAGTATGTAATTAGTAAAAGTGATTGTGGAAGCATGGATTCATATGAATGTATGATAATAAATTATATGCAATCTGTTAGTGATGAATTTAATATGTTAATTATACAATTGGGGTTGAGATGTCATAATGATATAGTGCTAGAGATTGTTAAGCTACAGGGACAGGGAAAATGTGGAAACCGCCCCTGGTATTTCTAACATTAAACATAGATTCCGTCACAAATGGTAGAGTGTGACAGAAAAAAAACAACAAACCCTTCACTGAACTTTGCTTATGGACGGTCACAATAACTTATATGTGACAGAAAATCGTCACAACTGCGTCACAAAAAATATGTATAAGGGACGGCTGTGAACTGTGACAAATAAATATCCGTGACGGGAAACCGTCACAAAACCGTCACAACAACAATGTTTACGTAACGGATGCAAACCGTGACAAATATATATCAGTGACAGAAACCCGTCACACAATTGTCACAGAAGAGTGTTGTTGGCCACACAAAGTAAAGGGTCACAGTTGAGCAACTGTGATGGGAATCCGTCACAAAGTCGTGACTTAACTGTACTTTTGTCACAGTTATCTTGCCGTCACAATTAAGTAACAGTGACTGTTAAAGGGTCACAGTTGTGCAATTGTGACGGGAATCCGTCACAATGTCGTGACTACAACGCCCAATTGTCACGGTTAGTTGGCCGTCACATTTAAGTAACAGTGACGGTTAGCCGTCACTATACTGTCACACACGTCATTATTGTGACGGAAGAGTAGCCGTCACTTAATCCTTGCCGGCGGTGACTCGCCGAAAAATTACAATGGGTAGGAATATAAGTGACGGATTTTAGCCGTCACTAAAACTTCATTTTTTGTGACACTAAACAGTAAACGGTCACTGAAGAGAATTTGTGTCGGAGCTATTGCGAAAGCACTGTGACGGGTTAGTTACCGTCACAGTTGGTTGATTGTGTGACGAATCCGTCACATATACTATACGTTGTGACGAATTTGCTTCCGTCACAAAACATCTATTTTTTTTTGTAGTATTTGAGAGATCTTTTAAAATCTCTTTTCTCACTTTTTGAAATTTTTAATTTTATTTTTTCGAATATTTATTTACTCTGTCTCATATTTGAGGTAATTATAAAAGCATCTCTTACATTGTTAATGATATTATCTACACTTCTACCTTTTATTTTGTCTTTTATGTAGCCATCTAAATTACTTTTATACTCTTATTTAAATTAAATACTTTTAAATTCTGTTTTTTTTTTTTCTTTTCATACTTAATTTAAAGACTTCAAAATTGTAGTTAATTTTTATTTTCAATATGCGATAATTTGTAAGTTTAAAAAAAAAAAACCTATATGATAGTTTTAATTGAAGTAAGTTATATACTTGATAAATACATTTAGTTAAATATATTTGACAAATTATAATACATCTAGTTAAATATATTTGACAAAATTATAATATAATTTTGCTAACCAAGTTAGGATTTTCTTATTTATTTCCCCGTAAATCAATCTTTTATGATATTTCAAAGTATAATACATTTAGTTAAATATATTTGATAAATTATCACTTAGTTAAAAAATTATTTAATTAAAATATCAAATATATTTTTTAAACTGAAATATTATCATATCGTTTAAATAAAATTAATTAAAAATATAGATTAAAAAGTTTTGAATTTAACTTTTGAAAAATAATATTAAAAAATAATAATTTTTGCAAACAGGGAAAAAAAAGCGGAAGACATTTAACTGTAATTTAATTTTACTAAAGATATAATATAATATAATTTAGATTGTCAGAGAATAAACGTCAAAAAATATAGAGGTACTATTATTAAAAGTCTAGAAGATGCAGGTGCAAATGAAATATCTATTTGAAAACCAGCTCTCAACTCAGAGAATGAATACTCATGCCCACAGTAGTCCATCGCCGCCGACGATTGGAGAGATTCTGGAAGATAAGATCTAAGGGAGATAAATAGAGAAATTAGAGCAACATTTACCTGTTAAAAGAGAAATCGGTGCCAAAATGAAAATTGGGAAGCAACTTATGACCGGTGCAAATATTTTAAAGTATACAATCCTCCGGGCTACCTACTCCGGAATACTAGAAAGATTTGCTTCTTTCTCATATTCCTTTTTTGTTCACTGTTACTGATTCCTCAATGCCCATTTGTATTATTATATTTTATGAATTTATTTGTGTAGGAGCTGAACACAAAGTGGATTACTTTCCAAAATTATATTTTGTGGGAATAACGTACTTGCTTATAATTTCAACCACATCATTTAGGCATCTAACCACAAATGTATGTAAATTAACAGAAACCCAAAAGTCCCTTGAACCACCAATTTCCACTTTTTTCAATTATTATTAATAATAAAATGAAATATCCCACCAAAATTGAGAGGATAAATTTGGTTATTGAACTTGAGATATATCCCAAAAAGGAGGTTTAAAAATTGATTAATTTTGGATAAGATAACACTTTCAAACAAATTCGTATATACTTTTCAATGGGTCGTCTTCTTGTTATTCTTCCACCACAACAAACATACATACAACAAACATACATATGTGCGCAAAAGACCATATTAGTCGTCCACAGAAATTGCATGTAGGCTAGAGGGTACCAATCATGCAAATTGAGCTTTCACCCACTTGTTCCACTTATCTTGATTTTGTTGTACAAGATTTTAAAATAAAAAATTTAAATATAGTTGTCACACAAGATTAAGAACATCTCCAATGATAATGATAATGATAATGTAGATTATTTTATTTTTATTGGCACATCATAAATATAATATGTTTTTAAAAATTTTTTTTAAACTATTAGCTCTGTTAAGCTGATGTGGTAAAAAATAAAATAGACACTGTTAAATAGACTGTATACTTTTAAAAAATTTATTAGACAGTGTAACTCAGTAATTTATTTTTTTTAATTATTTTATAATTTTAAATAAATATAATTTAAAAAAAATTATAAATTATTTATTAATTTTACTATAAATTATTTTTAAATATTCAATAAATATTTATCACAAATTTTTTTATTTTATATGTCATATAAACTTGCTCGTTGAAAATGCTAAAAAATAAAAAAATGCTCAAATTTAGTGGGCTATTAAGTACGCGTGGGTCTCACACTCACCAGTCACCACCGAAGTCGTGACCTTGTTTTGTACTTTGGCAGTTGGGTCTACCCAAAACCGAAGAACATGCACTTTCCCTTTCTTATTCTCAACCCTCCCCAAGTCCCCACCACACCGTCTCGATACAGAAAACTGAGAGCATGAATGTAGATTGTTATATATGTGGCATAGAAATAGACATTATCTAAATTTACGTAATATAAATATATATTCAATTTAAAAATTGTTTTTTAATGGTAATGTGCACAAATATTATTTATGGTTATTAATTAATTATATATTTTATTAAATATTTTTAATTTTTGAACAAATTAAATTTTTAAGGTAAATTTTACTTTTTAAGCAACTTGACAATGTCTGACAGAATTTTCAGAACTAAACATTCTCTTTGACAATGTCTAGGCCACGTCAGCTTGACATTCATTTTAGACGTTACTATTGAAGTGTATTTTTTTAAAACAATGTTTATATTTATTTATGTGTCATATTAATTTTAGCAATTCACATTTCATCGGAAATGCTAACAAAATCTCTGGTATATTCACGCTCCTTCACACAAAACTTCTATCTCTTTTTCTCTCCTCCACGTGTTCATACTTTAGTGGCACAACTCCCCCTTAACTCCACGTCAGCAAACAGAGATTTCCCATTACATAATCGTATCCCATGTAGGACGACCCACGTGATAGTTGCCACATCATCATTAACCCATTGGGGCCGTTTACAGTGTAACCCCTTAATAAGACGGGTGTTCTCACTGAATAATTTTCTCATCTCATTAGTGAATTTATCATATTTTTTTTAACATTTTCCTTGGGAATAGCCATCCCCATCCAACCTTCTTCTAGCCCATAAATATTCTGGGGCCTATATTTAATTTTTATATTATTATTTTTTGGTGAAATCAATAATGTCGTCGCATAAGAAAAAAGAAAAAGAAAATATATGAAAATGGGGGATCCAAAAGCAAGAAGATCAAAAACTAAATAATTCGGGAACCGAAAAACGAGGCGTCGAGAAAGCTAGATAGGCAATCGGTGGGTCCTCCTGTACCAATAACAGCAGGTGGGCATCACGTGGCTCACGGCCTCTTCGCGGCCAATAACTGGACACGTAGGATGAATAGGGAATCTCTGGCCCCTGCTGTGGGCTAAGTAAATACACTTACACACGCAAGATACTTTGGCTCCACATTTTCTACGCCACGTGGCGTTCATTCAGCGAATTAGGGGTTAACTCTCAGCCGCACGATTCAACTTCATCTGGTGTGTACGAGTTTTAATACGTTGGATTTTAGACGGCCAAAGAAAAGTTGTCACATGCTAGCCACGTGCTTTTTTCTGGCGTGGCGAATTGGTAGTCGTTGGAGTGGATTGATAGAAGCAGTTCGTGGGACAACTAGAGACGTTATTTTATTTATTTTATTTTCTGTTTTTTGGTAACTGACAACTACAGAAGTTTAGTAAAGAAGAAAGCTACGGTTCCGGAGGAAACTGTTAAAGATATTTTTTTTTATAAATATTAATCGACTGTGATGACGACATTGCCCTTAATCGTATGGCCGGCGATAGGGGAATAACGTAATTAAATCCGAAATGTTTGGGCTATTTCCATAAATACCTTCAACTTCACTAAACTGCCTCCATTTATCTAATTCCTTCTTCTCTTCGGCGAGGAACTGAGAAAGACAAGAGAGTAAAAGCTTCAGAGCCAAAGAGGAAATGAAAAAGTGCGAGCTCTGTGGGTTGCGAGCGACGATTTACTGCGAGTCTGACCAAGCGAGCTTATGCTGGGATTGTGAAGAGAAGGTTCACGGTGCGAATTTTCTGGTTGCCAAGCACACCAGGAGCCTTCTCTGCCATGTCTGTCAGTCTACGACTCCATGGAAAGCCTCTGGTACAAGACTTACCCCTACGGTTTCCGTATGTGAGAGCTGTGTCGATTGCAATAGTAGAAAGTGCGAGCAAGGCCGAGAAGTTGAGAGCCAAGGAGGAAATGATGGGGACGACGACGACGACGAAGAAGAAGAAGAAGAAGAGGAAGATGACGATGAGGTTGATATGTTCCATTCGAGCGATGATGAAGATTTTGATGAGGACGAAGATGACGACGAGGACGGAGAGAATCAGGTAGTTCCGTGGTCGTCTTCTTCGCCGCCACCGCCTCCGGCGGCGAGCTCTACAAGTAGTGAGGAGGGCTTTTCGGCGTCGAAGCGTATGCGGGAGAATGCAGTTCTGGAATCTGACGTGTGTGTCTTTTCATTTTCATTTCGATTTCCCAATTTTTTTTTCTCGGCCGCCAAACACGGCTGAGATAATTCTTTTCTGTTGAAGATTTTGTTTTAATGCAACTGACGGTGTGAACTTTCTCAGGGTGAAGTTGGCTGCTGCTCGTTAGCCAATGACGATGCGGCGTCGTCACACTCATTCAGACCATTGAAGCGGTCAAGGATGAGCGAGGCATTACAATCAGCAAGAGGTGAAGATCATCGTGGTCTAAAAGAGTCAAGGTCGACGGCGATCATTAGCTCTCTCCAGAGGCTACAAAACAATGTAATCACCGACGATGATAATGCGTCGGCCACAATTCTTGGGATTTGCAAACTTAGCAGAGATCAGAGTAGTTGATACGACTGCAATTGTAAACTCTTTTTTTTTTGCCCTTTTTTATTATCAATCCTAACCACACAGCTTGAGGTAGTTTTTTTTTTTTAAATTAAATCTAATTAGTCCATCTTATTCGTTGATAATTCAGAATTGAATTGTTTTATAATTTATTAAAGCCTGTGCAAGTTGAATGATTTTTTATTCTTATTATTATCATAATTTTAAATAGAGTAGATGGAGAACAAATTGAAAATGATTAATATTTTTCTAAATCAAATGGCAACGATAGTGATAGAGTGGACGATGATATGGTCTGGAAATTCCTCAAATGTGAAGTCATTTTTGGACCACACATTTGAGTATCTGTGAAAATGATCGGCGGGGATAAGCTCTGCTGAATGGTGGAGCCCACAATTGTACAGTATATCTCACCGTAGCAAAGACAGATAAAAAACAAAGGTGGGGGAAAAAGGAATTGAAGGGGGCAGAATTGGCGGTTTATGAGTATGCTTTTAGGGGCATGGGTTTGATGTGGAAATGGAGTGCTTTGGATATGGCGGCCATAAGGCAGAAAAGCATCTTAAAATTGCTGTACTTTAAGGAAAACGAGTCCGGTTTGTGGTTGGTGAAACTAATGAATGCTTTTAATTTTGTTGTGGTCTTTGGATTGGTTTTGGTTTCTGGTTTGCATCAATTTGAAAGACGTGAGAGCCGGCACTGTGGATGAGCACAACGTGGCATGTGAATCTTGAGGGAGACACTAGAAATAGGCATTTTTCTCTGCCTTTTTTTTTTTTTTTCATAATTAAATTATTGGTATCGTGTCTACTTCGGTCTTATAAAATGGAGTGGATTATCATCGTTGAATTTATGGATTGTGTTTGATTTAAGCTAAATTTTAAAGAGTCTACCCTAATAGCAACTAATTTGACCATCTAAATTTGCAAAACAATGTTCGTTCATTTCATCTGGTCTCCTTACAATCTATTAAGAATATAAAATAATTTAGAAAAAGTGTTTTTTTTTTTTTTTTTTTTAATTCAATTTACAGAAAAGAGAGAGATGAAATGCTGTGTAAGGTAGGAAATTCTTTTATTAGATTCAAAACAAGTTTCAAAACCAAAAAGAGATGGTTGGTACCTTAAGTTACATTTTTTAACTTTATTAGAGATGAAACGTTGCATGTTAAATTTTTTTTTCTGCCACTTTACACTTTTATTTAAAAAATTTTGGTACTGTTTATTTATCTCACCAAATTGGTTAATAATACACACAAATCAATACATGAATTGTTGAATACTCTCTCCTCTTTAGTTCATTATACGGGCTTTTTCTCATTATTATGTCCTAGGATTATTCAAAGAGCCAAAAGAAAATGAGGGAGAACAAAGAGAGAAAGAAGATTTGCTACAAATACAAAAAAATAACTAAAATTATTTATCAAATGATGTATATTAAAATATTATTAATTAAAATATTTATAAAAAAAATAAAAAAAATAAACCAATTAAATATTAACATATCATTTACCACATTATTTTGATAAATAAATTTAATCAATATTTTACAAATCTAACATTATTGTTTGAAATTTCTCTTTATCTTTTCAGTTATCTATTTCATTTTCATAAAAATAAAAACTGAAATATACTCTTTCCATGAAAATAAATAAAATGAACAAAAGAAAAATATTGAAATTGGTTTTTTTTTTTTTTTTTTTTGAAGCATTTTGGAATTGATTCAAATTGAAAGAAGTTAACACCAGGTAAGAGATATACTAACCTTGTTCAGAAATTTTCATGAAAAATGAAAAAATTGATATAGTTAATGAACGAAATAATGAAATAAAACTAATGAAAAATTCAAAATTTATTTTAATTAATAAAACAGTAAAAAATAAAAACCTTACACATTGAAATATATTTTATAAACATATCTGTAAAAATAAATATATAGAAAAAAAAATTGGGCCCTTAAAAACTGTACCTTCCCATAGGCCTTAACAGGTTTGAGCCCTAAAGGCCTAAGCTAACACTACGGATCGTTTCCAGACTTGCTAAATAGTATATTGATTCTAGGGGAATTTGAACAGATGTCTAGGTGGCAAATGATTATTGAAAAATGTTCATAAATCATCAGTTTTTATGAGGAAAAATTAAAAATATATTCTCAATCAATTAATGCTTACACACACCCAATTCTCATAACTTCAATGCTGCTCTGTTTTTGTACTTTATACCAATGATAACCATTATATTAGTTGTTCACCGGTGCTCTATTGACCGAAAATTAAGTTTTAATATTTTATGTAGTGGTAATAATAGTTTGAGAGATAAATACATATAAATTTTATAGATATTGACTAAAAAAATATTTAGATGTTTTGTGTGGTAGTAATAATGATTTGAGAGAATTTATTCTATTGTTATCAGTTAGTCCAAGGTTGAAGACGATGTACCCTGCTCAACAGACGAGGCATACATGAGATGTATATAAAATGAGATTGCTTAATTGAAACAAATAACGTATTGACTTCACTACAAAATAGAAGGGCCTCGCTTAATAGATATGGGATCATAATAAAATAAAAATGATGTTGAATAATAATAACATAACATACTACTCCAACAAAACATATTAAACAACACATTAAGTGTTAGACTCTGCTAAAAAGTATAGGGCCCGCCCAATCTAGAGATAGGCAAAAAAAATATTTCTCTCTACCTAGTACTTCGATTCAACTGGACGAGGCTTTCTACTTTGTGGCAGAGTCAATACTTTATTTGTTTAAATTAAATATTTCACCTCATTTTATATATCTCTCATCTTTGCCCTGTATGTGACGCGAAATACATCGTCTTCAACCTCGGACTAATACTGTTTAGACTGTTTTTATTTTTATTTTTTTCATTGTAATAAATTTTAAAATACACATACTGAAAGCATAAAACTAATATATATATATATATATATATATATATATATATATGTGTGTGTGATTTTTTAGCAATAATTTTAACAAAAATAAATAAATTACTTTAACAATAACAAAAAAAATACAAATTACCTTTATCAAAATTGTTTTTTTTTTTTTTTATACCCAAAATATTTTAATAATGAAACTCTAAACAGACCAAAGTGGTGTTGAAATACAAACATAATCAAGAAAGAAATTTTGAAACACAATTTTTTTTTCCTAAATAAAACACAAAAATAAAATTGTTTACAATGATAATGATTATTTTTAGTCACCTGCACACAAACAGAACACCTTAAACATTGAAACTATGAGAATAAGATGAATAAGAGCATTAATTGATTGAGAATGTATTTTTGATTTTTCCTCGTAAAAATTAATAATTTATAGACATTTTTCAGTTTTTTTAAAAGCACGAGCATTTTTCATTAACTCTCTATCAGCGTGGACATCTGTCCAAATTCCCCTTGTTCAAAATGTCAAATAATCCATGAATTATCACCCAATTTTATAAACAAATAATTAAATTTTTGAATACTAATCACACGAAAATCTTTAAAGTAATGCATCACGAAGCAGACAACCATTTCTCCCAAGTCCAACAGAATGTCAAAAATATCATTAGCGGTACAACTATCAATCCCAAATTCTCCCAAACTTCATACATAAGAGAAGTTGTTGGAGGGAAGAAGAGAGGCTGAGAGAGAGAAAACACTTCACAGTCATCCATTTCTGCAAGAATTCACCCACCAAGAACAACTTATTGAATCCCCGTCGTGTCAGCTAATCCCAGTTGATCTGGTTACAGTTGACACAAATAATCGTAGTAAACAAGAAAAACCCAGGTGCAATATCTAAATGTACAAACAGAAGGATAGATGCATGTAAAGAAAAGTCGCTGTCTATTAAAAGTCAAAGATCATCATCCAGAAGTAAAGCCAACTTGAGAAAAATGAAAAATATTAATTCCTTCTTAAAGAGGACCATGTTCCTTTCGGAATTAATAAAAGTGAAACTATAAGTCAGATTTTAGCACAAAGAACGCATACCTGCACTCGAGAGGACTGAACTACGGACTCAAACGACCTTCTAAGCAACTGAAATAGGACAAAGAACAAAAAGTAGTTTTTTTGTAAGGGGCCATCAAAAAATCCATATTTCTATATCACAATAGTTGTTTAAAAATTTCCGAAAGACAATTCCAGTAATTTAAGCATCAAGAATCCTTTTTTTTTTTTTCAATCAGTTAACAATTTATAAAAAACAGACAACAGAACAAGCGAAACTATCAAAAATAAGAAACATTATCTACAGACAGCTTTATCAAAAGGACAATCATTCCCCAGTCCACACTCCAAAAACATCATGTTCATCTTCTTCAGTTTAAAAAATTTCAAAAAATTAAAAACATTTAAGTAACATTTGATAATCCATTTCATTTTATTTTTTATTTAAACCAGAAAGAAAAAAACAAAAATGCATTTGATAGCTATTTTTATTTTTTTGAAAAAAACTAAAAACAAAAAATCAATTTCAATTTCCTTTAAAAAGAAAAAACGAAATAACAAAATCATTTTTTTTTAGTTTTTATTTTTTTTATCCTTGACAATACTAGAATACAAAACAGCCAAAACAAAACAGGAACCTGAGACTATCCATAAGGTTTCGAAACACAGCACGATCTGGACGTAGTCGAAACCCAGGACCATCCGGACATTTCTAATATCCAAGATCACTTGGTCAAAGTCTATATCACAAATGAGCTGGGACCATGGATTGACCTAAAAAGGTTGGGACCACAAACTGCCTAGTCAGGGTTGCACAACTGGGATAGCCAAATCGAAGCTGGAATCCAAAATCGTCCCAACTAGACTAGACCCCATATTGCTTCAACGGGGTCAAAAAACTGGGACAACTTGGATGTGGCCAGGACCACAAAATGCTTGAATGGGACAAAAATTCAGGATCGCCCAATCAGGGTCGGAGCCTAGAACTACTTGGTCAAGACTGGAACTTGGGAGTGCCCAAATAGCGTTGGATACCGAGACTGATCGGTCGAGACCAGTAACTCGGATTGCTCTGTCAAGGCTAGGACTGCCTAGTCGAAGTCGAAACTCGGGACACCCAATCGCTTGGTCAGAGCTGGGACTCGGGAATGCCTAGTTGGGGCCAAAATCCGAGACCGCTCGGTCAAGTCAGGTCAGGGCTGGAACCCAAACTACCTGGACAAGGCCAGTAGTACCTAGGATTGCCCAGTCAAGACCAGAACCCAGGATTGCCCAAATTGGGTCTGTATCCAAGACCTCCCGGTCGAGGTCGATCCCCAGGACAACTTGGTCGGAGCCAAAAGTACTTGGTTGCAGCAAAAACCAGAGACCGCCCGATAGGAGCCGGTACCTGAAACTGCCAGGTAATCTGAAACCCATGACACCAAATCGCTTGGACGAAGCTGGGATCCCAAATTACTTGATCGAGGCCGAGACTCAGGAACCGAGATCGCCTTGTCGAAACAGAAACCCAAAACTGCCCGGATAAAGCCAATACCCAGGACCGCTTGGACATGACTAAGACCATGGATTGCTTGGACTGCGCTGAGATTGGAACCGCCCAATTGGGGTTGGGACCTTGGATCGCCAAGACTACCTGGACAAAACTGTCCAGTGGCACCAAAATCCGGAATCTCTAAATGGCCAATATTCAGTGTTCGACATTAATCGAATACAAATTTGTATAAATCCATTTGTGAAGTTTTAAAGAAAGACAAAAAAATAATGAAAATAAAAACTAAAACACAAAAATGGTTACCAAATAAGTTTTAACTTTTTTTTTCATAAAACAAAAACAAAAAAAATGGCTGCTGTTTTTCATTTTTATTATAACAAAACATATACTATAAACTATGAACAAAATCCGGGATCTCTAGATGGCCAAGATTCTGTGTTCGACATTAATCGAATACAAATTTGTATAAATCCATTTGTGAAGTTTTTAAAGAAATACAAAAACATAATGAAAATAAAAACAAAAACACAAAAATGGTTACCAAATAAGTTTTAACTTTTTTTTTTTTCATAAAACAAAAACAAAAAAATGGCTGCTGTTTTTCATTTTTATTATAACAAAACATAAACTAAAAACTATGAATAAAAACTATAAACTATATACAAAAATTAAAAGCCAAAAACAAAATTTGAATGCATTACCAAACAAACCCTTAATGAAACATTTTTAAGAACTGAAATATCACTGGTTGAGCCATTTCTCTATTAACAGCCAAAACCATGTCTTGTAATTGATGGAGAAGAAGAAAGCTAAGTGATGTTGCAAAAATGTACATATAATGTCTACAAAATCTCACAACATATTAATGAACATAGTAAAATATTTCTCAACACAACACATTACTCCAGCTAAGCAAAAGAAACACATGCAAGAAATGATAAAGCCATCTAAACAAATGACACAAGACAAAAAAACGAACAAATTGCTACATATCAACGTCAACCATGCCAAAAAAAATGGAATATATTCTGCTTAACACAACTTTAGAAGCACATAGAACAAAAGACTCTGACCATTTCAAGCGAATAGAGCAATGCATGGGATACTTTTCATTGTTATAGTGAATATGGTTTATTAACTACAGCACAAGGCACAAATCTTTCCCATGGGAAAGTTGAAACATAAATTATGATGACGATAATTTTTTTTATATCTATTTTATTTATTTATTTATTTTGCATTTTGACTAGATAGAAAGAGTTTATTTTTGCTTCATGGTTTCTATTTAGCTATATTGTTAAATTACTTAAAAATAAAATAAAATAAATAAGGCAAACTTTTTTTTTCTAACAATCCAGCAGCAGCAGTGGTAGGAGAAACATATGTTACATTTTTCTTTCCAATAAAATGGAATAGGTTTGGCCTAAATATGTTAGATTGGTCTTTAAATGTAATAGACTAATATTGTGGTTCCAGTTTCTCATTACTGCAAGTGCAAAGACAAGTAATCATGGTCAGCTCACTTCTTCTGGGGGTGGCATAATAACAGAACATGTTAGATTCTTAAATGAAGCTGCTTCATCACACTGAGCAGGACAGACTATCCTGACCAGTGGGAACCCAAGGTAGTATAACTATGAGCTGCAGCTAGCTGGGACAATAATTGGCGGCACAAGGCTACTGAACTTTCAAAAGTATAGATAAACTTCCATCCTCTTCAGTAAAGGAGACACTATTCCTAATCAATTTATTCTTGTCCTAAAGGGAACCTTCCAAAATTTCTCAATTCTAAAGACACAAATAAGCAGTGCAAGCCATAATATTAATGATATCCAACTAACTGTTCTATTGCATACAAAGGAAAACGTATGCAAGCCAGAAAGATATCCAACTAACTGTTTTATAGGTAAATGCATAACGAACAATCAAGTTTTAGAATGGATTAGAATCAGTCTTCTCAATAAAATTGTTGCAAAGTAAATCTCACCATCTCATCAAATGTAAGAAGACTAGAAGTCTGAGTAACCCACTTTTCATCTATTACAGTTACATCTATTAAAATTACCTCGTAACCATTTTGGTGGATAATTTTTCAATTATAGCTGCTAAAGTTTTGAAATAAGAATAAAAGATACAAAAATGTAAAGCATTCAACTCCAACCCATGAAAACAAAAAACCAATGAAGACCAATCCCAATTCCAAATCACCAACTTATTTATTTATTTATTTCAATCCCAGAAGAAAGTATTAATCAACCACACATGTCAATAGCGGAACGAATTCAAAGCAAAGGATACCATTATTAAAAAATTCCATTAAAAAGCAACAATCTCCATGGGGCATAGAATCCCAAACCTTTCTCATGCTGGTCCGCCGTCACGGGTTTGATCACAGTCTCCTCGTCTCCTTCCTTCACGGCAACAACAGCACTGCCATCGCCGCTAGGAGCATCACCATCGTTGCCACCATCCTTATCTTCAGGATAGCGGACGACCACGACGGGACAAACACAGTGATGCACGCAATAATCGCTGACACTTCCAAGCCTTCCATCCCTGCCACGTCGCACAGCCCCAAACCCTCTGCTCCCCATGATAACCGCGCTAAGCCCTAGCCTCTCGACCTCCAAGCAAAGCCTCTCCTTCATGTCATGGTCCTTGACGATGTGGATCTTGTACGGAATCTGAGCCTCCTTCAAGGGCTTGGCGAGATCAGCAGCCTTGGAAGCCGTGAAGGCATCAAAGTCGTCCTCGAGCTGCTGCTTGACGTGTCTCTTGGTCGGAGTAGCCGTTTCGTGTCGGCTGCCGTGGTCGTGCAGAGGCTCAACATCATCGTTCGGGTTGATGGAGAGGTCGATGGAGCCCCAGTCGGCGCCGAAGAGTACGGAAGTGGGGCTGACGTGGAGGAGGATGACGGCGTCTCCGGGACGGAGATAGTGGTCGACCGCCCAACGGACGGCGTAGGCACTCTCGTCGGAGAGGTCGACGGCGACGCCGATCTTGCGGCGGGCTCCGGCAGTAGGGGTAGGAGAGGCGGCGGAGAGGGCGGAGGAAGAAGAGGTGGAGTGGTGGCGTGGGGAAGCTGGGTGGTGGATTCTGATAGTGGGAAGCTGTGGGTCTGATGGGTCCAGTTGTTGAGGATGCATTTGTGTGTGTGTGTGTATCAGAGAGAGAGAGAGAGACTCCTGAGTTTGGGAATCAAAGAACTGCAAGAGAAAGAGAGAAGAGATTTCTAGAGCTTCTTTACGCTAGGAAATGGAATTTGGTCGAAAATTGAGAGCAATCTTTGCCTACTGGCTACTACTGCACTGGTTGCGTTGCCAATGGCAATCAATATGGGCCTTTGAATATTAAGCCCACAATTCAATCAACGTCATTTGTAGAAGAGGTCTTTTCTTTGTTGACCCGGCTCAATTTCATTTTGGTCTGCGAACATGGATGCAAATTTCGAAATTTTCGGCAAATTTTCAGTTTTTGATTAAGGTGGAAAAATATTTAGGATAAAAAAATCGATAAATTTTATAATTTCTGTTGAATTTTTTAAAATTTTTATAATATTTTCATCAAAATTTTTATATTAATTGTTAGATCTGGCAGAATGCTATACGATACGATAATACGACACGATAATTTACAGGTTTGGATTTTCAATATTGAAATCGGGTTGATATCAGTGTCATACGATAAAATACGATAAAAAAAGTTGAAACATGTTAACACGATAAAAAAATATTAATTTAATTATTTTTTTATAGCTAATTTTTTACATTACTTTTTTTTTAAAAAAAACTATAAAATTTATATTTTATTTCATTGAAAAATAACAATTTTTATATTTATTTATATATTGATATTTTATTTTAGATTTATCTTTTTTATTACTTCTATTGAATGTAGAATTTTAGTTTGGTTTATAATATTTTAAATATTTTTAAATTGACAATTGTAATGCTTTATTTTTTTAGCCACGATAAATGTTTAATATAGCTTTAGTTTGTAATATTTTACATATTTTGAATTCACAATTATTAATTATGTAGAAGGATTTAAATATTAGATTTGTGTGGCTTGTTATTTTTTTAACATGTATTAAGTATATTGTTTTATTTTTTATTTTTAGTTTGTAAAAGTATACAAATATTTATGTTTGTCTGTCATTCATTATTTTTTAGTTTGAACTATGAAATATAAATCAAATATATATATATATTTAAAATAATTTTGAAAATAAATTTAACGTGTTAACGGGTTGGGTAATGAGTTATACGAAAATTTTATGAATGAGTTTGTGTTTATATATTGCAATACGAAATTTTAACGGATCGGGTTTGGATAAAAAATTTTTGATACGGACACAAATATCACACGATACAAACATGACATGACACATTGCCACATCTATTAATTTTTTCACAATCTGATTAAAATTTCTATAATATCTATGAGAATTTCTAAAATATTTGTGAAAATTTCTAAACTATTAATTAATTTTTTTTATAGAATTTTAAAAATATTATGAATTTTTATAAAATATTATAGCATTCTTTTCAAATTATAATTATTTATTGATGACATATTTTCACTAATGTTATACTATTAGACTAATTGAAATTTAAAAAAAATGATGAAACAATTGAAAAAATTAAAAGAAATAATGTAAAATAATGACTATAGTTTGAAAACAAAATAAAAATAGTTATAATTTGAAAAAAAAATATTATTTTTCATCCATTTGACAAAAGCTTTCAGCAAATTAAAAAAACTTAATTGATTAGAACCCAACTCACTCTCCCTGTAAACTTCTCTAAAAAATTCAACAGCCTGATCATATAAAATATAAATTTTACCTTTAAATTTTGATAATGAAATTCCAAAAGTTAAAATAAATTTATGAAAAAGAGTAAAAATAAAACTAAAAAAAAAAAGCAAAAGGAAAAAAGACAAGCATAAAATATAATCAAAAAAGAAACTTGATAATGAGATACAAAGACAATTGCATGTAATATTATATCTATATAGTTGGCATATCAATAATTACATGTAAAATTATAAAAAATATGTGTTTTTTGATCAATATTTTTCTCAATACACTGCTGAAAATAAAAATGAAAAAGATAGTAAAAATTTTTAACCATCAAAAAATTCAATATGATATTAATCATATCGAATTTGTATTATTATTCTAATTTTTGAATAATGTGTTACTAGTATTATTTTTGTTACTGTCAGCGAGTATTATAAATCTCTTGATTATGAAAATATGATTTACACTCAATGTCTTTTTAATTTTTATAGTTAAATTGATAAAGTATTTTATAAATAAATTTATACTGAAATTTCATTAAAAATTTCTATAATTTTTTTATAATTTTTGTCATTTCTTTTAAATTTGTATTCTTTTTAATATTCTATCGATATTTCTGTATTTTTGACATTCAATATTCTGTCGATATCAAAATTTTCATCTTTGTATTCGTATTGATGAGAAATGTATTTCTTCTATCTAGTGTTGTTTGTTAAAATTTTTATTTTTCTTCTGCTTATTTTTGTATAACTCCTTCACACCAAATATTTAGTGATATTTAGAGCTTGATAGGCATTTTAATTGACTATAAATTTAAAAGAAAATAAAAACAAATAGAATTTAAAAAGTATTCAATTTAGTGTTTATGTTTATTTTTTTCTCATTTAATTTTATAATCGATTAAGATGCCTAACAAAATATGTCACTCCTATACGAATAAATCTGGAAAAAACTCACCAAAATATAGAAAAAGAAAAAGACGGAAAAATGAGAAAAAAAAATCTCCATATATAACATAGGGAATAGATGTTGCAAGGACGATAAAGTAAATATTTGTGAGGCAAACTTATATTCATGTTGGATTGTCAATGGTCCAAGCTCGTTTCCAATTTCAAACTAAAAACCAACTCCATTCTAGTCATTCACCTTTCCTAGTGATTTTTTTACTGCAGAACGAATAACGCATGTATTTGCCATCTGTATAATCTTCATGTTTTAATGACTTAAGCCGAAAAATACATGAAAAATGTTTATCAAATTAAACTTAATTTTACATTATACTAAACGTCTTCGTTAAGCACATCCAGTGGACGTGCCGGAGTGGTTATCGGGCATGACTAGAAATCATGTGGGCTCTGCCCGCGCAGGTTCGAATCCTGCCGTCCACGATTCCGTTATGACATTTTGAATCTGGGCTTTACTTTACTTTATTTATTTTTATTTTTATTTATTTACAGGAAAAGTTTAAACTTTTGTTGGTAAATAAATTGTAAACCTTTAGAAGCATCTCTGTCTGCATTTAAATTTGCATGTATAAAATGGATTGCCTAAAATAAAATAGCAAGAAATTAAGAGGAAGAGGAAAGCAACATCCTTATTCTTTCCTATTTGAAATTAATATTTGTATGAGAGATATATTTGAAAAACCTGAAAATGCACTTCAAGCAACATATGGGAAGAAAATTATTTATCTCTAGATGTATAATTTGTAAATTAATAATAATAATAAAAAAATTTCTTCGATGATTTTGCATAGAAATATTAACCTACCAGTTAATATAAAATTAGTAATTATTTTTTATTATATGATATGTTATATGCTGTGGAGGTGTTACAAATGAATAATGCATGTATTTTTATTTTTGAATAAAATACCATTTGTATAATCTTCATACTTTAATGACATTAAGGAAAAATGCATCAAGTATGTTTATTAAACTAGTAATAATTATAACAATGTGCAGTAGATGCTCAACCAGTGAACGTGCCGGAGTGGTTATCGGGCATGACTAGAAATCATGTGGGCTCTGCCCGCGCAGGTTCGAATCCTGCCGTCCACGATAATACTTTGACAATTTTTATTTTATTTTTTTATTTTATTTTATAATTATTATTATTATACTTGATGAATAAAATGCAAAACCTTTAGCAGCATCTCTGCATTTAAATTGCAAATGACAAAAGGATTACCAAAATTAAAATAGCAAGAAATTAGGAGGAAGAGGAAAGCAACAATCTTATTCTTTCCTCTATGAGAATCAAATAATATTTGTATGATGTGTATATCTGAAAATTTACGAATGCACTTCAAGCAACATGTTTGTCAAATTAGTTCTCGTTGATGAGCTTTTTAAGGTAAGATATTAAATAAAGTAAATCTACAAATTAAAAAATTATAGATAGACTTAGTATACATATATATATATATATATAAATATACATTAATTCTCTTATAATTTTTTTATTTATTCTAGGATCTGTCCGGAACAACTTGTATCCAATGTTGGTTAGGCGTGATAAACTTTTTATGTCTTATCAACGTTGGATACGCATTTGTTTAGGACGAATCCTGAACAAAAAATACCTAATGAGAAAAAAATTACACACACACACATATAGGAATTCTCATATAATGTAACCTGGACAGAAACCCTTGTGACGGTTTTCTATCAAACCTCATTACCAACATTTAAATTTCTTTAAGTGATGAAATTTAAAGATTTATTTCTTATGGAGCAAATCTAAAAGTTTCAGCAGGAGGTGGGGCAATTTAGAAAGACAATTTTTTAGCAAATTAGTTTATGCAGATTCTATTTCTAATCGATCGGGTTGAGTATATAGACTTGTCCACTAAAGAAGAGAGTATACTTTCCATGTCAAATTTATAATATGTGTTGTAGGCATTTTTGCCAATGGGCCCAATACTTTGTTATTAAGGGTAGTAAACTAAACTCCCAATTTTTGTGCGATGAGCTCAGTGATAGTAACATGGTAAGCCCAAAAACAAATGTAAAGGGGCATGTGTCGTCCATCCAAAGGGAGATCCTTGACTTTTAATCTTGGTCATCTAATGGGGGGACAAGTAGAAAAGGTAAGGGAAAAATGGGGAATGAGGTATTTTATGGGCATGAAACCCTAGGTAGCCGCACGCAGCCTAAAAACCTACCTACCATTGTCACTCTCACAAGCTTCTTTCTTTTTTTTCCCCCAATATTCTGCAGCCCTGTTTTTTATGTGTTTTGAGACCATTTTGGTCTAAACTTTGACATTTCAACCATTATTAAACCCATTTTTTGACCATTTATTCAAATAAAATAATTTTGCTATTGTTCATCTTCTTCCCAAGACACCAAAATCGCACAAGCCCCTATTTTCCACCATTTTCTCCCTTTTTTTTTTATCATTTCTCCTTCTTCAAATTATTTTCTCTTATTAATGGAAACTTCGACTAACTTAGGCATTGGAGGGGGAACATTGGCCACCACACTGGCGCCCCTTTGACCGATTTCTTTTCTTTTTTTTGCAGACCCAAGGAGTCTGGTTCGAGACGAAAAATCGCCACAACCTTTTTACGCTGTCTGTGGGAAATCAATTTTTCCCTTTTTTATTTCATGTTTGTGGTTGTTTTTTATTTATGAATTTTTTTCATTTTTGTTCTTGATGAACCGGTTGTGGGTTCTTTGTCCCTATTTCTTATTTTCAAGAAGCTTCACTTCGGGTTAAGTAAGCTTATGATGGAAGTTGGTTTTTGTTCTTGTTTTAACTTGTGGTTCTTTTTGCTTGAGATTTGTGGTTGTTCATCTTGTTCTCAGATCATTTAGTTTTCAGTTTGTTTTGCCCTGTTTAAGCTCATTTTTTGGATTATTTGTGGTGCTTTTTGGTTGAAAAGAAAAGAAAAGAAAAACAGAAAAGAAGAAAATAGAAAAGAAAACAGCAGAGAAAAGAAAAAAAATGTATTTTCACCTCAGCACCTGGACAGAAAGTGGGAGTCGAAATTCGGTACCTAGCTTAACCGAACCAGTTCCAGCATCTGGACCTGAACCTAGCTGAACCGAACCAGTTTCAGCACCTGGACCTGAACCTAGCTGAATTGAACCAGTTCCAGCTTTAGAGAGACCTGAACCGACCATAACCGAACCTAACCAAGATGAACCGAGCCAAATCGGTACCTTGCAGCCAAACCGAGATGGAGCGGAACCTGGAGAAGATGCCAGACACCAATTTGGAGTGGCAGGTTCTAGGAGCTTGACGAAGGTCCGAGCCACCTTAGCAGAGCTTCAGCTCTAGTCCCGTGGCTTCCGTTTGAGGTCCCAGCTTCAGCCTCAGTCCTGAAGCTTCAGCTCAAGCCCTAGCTTCAGCCTCAGTCTCGTGGCTTTCGCAGCTTTAGTCCCGTGGCTTCTGTTTAGGCCCCAGCTTCAGCTTCAGTCCCAAAGCTTTAGTTCAGGCTCCAGCTTCAGCCTCAGTCCTGTGTGGCTTCTGCCCAAGTCCCAGCTTCAGCCTCGGTTTCGCAGCTTCTGCTCAGGCCCTAGCTTCAGCCTAAGTCCCATGGCTTTCGTTCAGGCCCCAACTTCAGTCCCAATCCCGTGGCTTCCGCGCAGGTCCAAAGTCTCGATCTAGTCCTTCAGCTTCCGCCAAGACCTTGGCCCTGTCCCTCGGTGCAGCCTAGGTCCCAAACCTCGGCCTAGTTCCTCAGCTCCCTCCCGGGCCTAGCCTTCAATCCAGTTCCTGGCCTCTGCCCAGGTCCTAGACCTCGGCTAGGTCCTTCTACTTCTGCCTAGGCTCGAGCCTCAGCCCAAGTCCCGAGCCTCAGCCCAGGTCATGAGCTTCAGTTGATTGCCAAGCTACAGCTCCGGACGGACCGAAAATTTTGGAAGAGAATGCTACTGAAATTCTGCTACTGGACGAGCTGCCTCAGTCCAGCTCCGGAAGTATCTGAAATTTCAGAGGAGATCGCTGCCAGAAAAGTTGTTGAGTCTCATCTGCTGAAAGACTTGCTCAAGTTTAGCTGCTTGAGGAGTTGTCAAGTTCCAGTTTCGGAGAGACTCTCCACCCTGCAGTTGGACTGAGCCGGAGTAAAGCCTGAAGAAAATGCCGAATACCTACTTGGAGCAATAGGACACACTGGACGGAGTTGAATTGTCCAATAGAGAAGCTAAAGGCAAGCGACCTATAAGGACCAACTTTGTTCCGAATTGAGAAATTCTATCATCGGCAGTTGAACCGACAACACTACCTTCACAGCAGTTACCTCCAGCTAGGAGACGGAGTGAAAGAAGGGTATCCCCACGCTCGAAGCAAGCTCGGATATCCAACCTGGAGAATCAGATGGACTAGATCATAAATTTACTGGAGCACCATCAACGGACCAACTGTGAACCTATTTCCCATACCAGAAAGAGCCAAGCTCCAGTAGTCTCTCCACGACCCCGTGTTAACTCTTAGACCAATGGAAATGGGGGAATACAGGTGGAGGAGTTGGAAACTCAAGTTAGAGACTTACACCGACAAGACCAACGAAAGTTTGGACCATCTAAGGCTTACCCAAAGCCACCTCCGGGCAAGACCCGGAGAAGCCCTGCGCAAAACTATTTTTCCCCGGCACGCCGATAGCCAAGAGATAAGCAAGGCAGCTCCCAAATGAGATCGGTGAGCGATGCTTTCTCCTCACCAAACGACGACCTAGACCTTAGCAATCTTAGAGATTCTCTCAACGCCAAGAGGCGAGTACAATAGGAACATGAGCGAGCAAAGTCCCAGGGTGAGCGTAGGAAGCGAGCCGAGTTTGAGGAAGAGACAGTGCTCGTACCAGCGGAAGAGAGGCGGAGGATCCGAGCTGAAGAGAAATAGATAATTGAGGCAAAAAAGAGACATAAGTTGGAAGCTGAAAGTAGGAGGTCAAAAGCTAATGAGAGACAGAGAGCTGAAGCAGAAAAAATGAGGTTGGAAGATGAGGCAAATGTGAGGATCCGCAGCCAACAACAATATCAAGCACCCAAAGGATGTCAAGCCTCATACCCATAACTTTGTGCCTATGCTTATGAGCCAGGACATGCAACCTCACCCTTTGGGGAGGAGATACGATGAGCTATACTCCCGAAGGACTTTAAAATACCGAACGTGGGAAGGTACGAGGGCAGGATTGACCATGCGGAGCACATGGGAGCTTACAAAGTCTGGATGGAATTTGATGTAGCCGGGGATGCCATCATGTGCTGGGCTTTTCCTTTAACCCTCGGAGGAGTAGCATGGACCTGGTTCACCAGCCTACACCCTGGCTCGATCAATTCTTTTAGCTAGCTGGAGAGCACCTTTATGGCTCAATTCATAGGGGCCAGGCCAGTAAAGAAGCCACCCTCCCATTTGTCGTCTGTAATGCAAGGAGAAAGCGAGTCCTTGAAGGCTTATATTAAGAGATTTACGGAAGCAGTGGTGCAAATAGAAGGTTGCGCGGATGACCGAGCTATGCAAGCCATGCAAGACGAGGTGCGAGATGAGGACTTCATTCAAACCATAGCCAAAATCATGCCTCGGACATTTCCGGAGATGTTAGTAGAAGCTCACAAGCATATCTCAGCGGAAGAGATTATTGAGTCACGCAAGAATTTTAATAGAAGAGAAAATCCAGCATGGAACAAAGTCAATCAAGATGAAAATGGAACCGAAGGATATCCATGAGGTCTAACAAGGAGATTCAAAACATATACATCCCTAAATGCTGCTTACTCGGAGGTGCTTGTGCGAATTAAAGACCGTGACATCTTGAAGAGGCCAAATCCTATAGTGACCCGACCAAATAGAAGGAATCGAAACAAATATTGTTAATATCATAGTGATTTTGGGCATAATACGAACAATTGTTTTGAGTTGAAAGAAGAAATTGAAGATCTCGTTCGACGAGGCCATCTTGAAGAGTTCATTTAAGTTGCAATGAACAAGAGTTGCATAGTTTCTTCGCTAAGACCTCATGAAGTACAAAATTTGTCATGTGAAGACTTCATTATGGCAGCTCATACAAATGATTGGCAGAGTAAGCATCTGAAGTGATTATCAATAGTGTAAATATTTGGAAGAAATGTATGGTATTTGTCAGAGAAATAAAATAAATAAAAAATTATTTAGAGAAAGTGTTTTCAATTTCTTGGGGTTCACTTCGGTCAATACGATGAGATGAACTGCCATCTCGACCTTAAGGTTTCACCTCGGTCCACGAGATGAGGTGAACTGCCATATACAGACGTCTCGACCTTTGGGGTTCACTTCGGTCCATAGGACGAGGTGAATTGCTATCTACTGTTGTTTCGCCCTTTGGGGTTCACCTCGGTCTATAAGATGAGGTGAATTGTCATCTACTGAAGTCTCGACCTTTGAGGTTCACTTCGGCCCATGTGATGAGGTGAGCTGCCATTTACTGCTGTTTCTACTTTTGGGGTTCCCCTCGGTCTATGAGATGAGATGAACTGCCATTTACTGATGTCTTGACCTTTGGGGTTCACCTCGGTCCATGGAATGAGGTGAGCTGCCATCTATTGAAGTTTCGACCTTTGGGGTTCACCTCGGTCCACGGGATGATGTGAGTTGCCACCTACTGACGATTCGACCAAGGGGCACTCGAGGCTGAGTGCCCCAGAAGCTGAATGCTCCCCGACCTTGCCTCGGATTCGTTCAGGAGCTGGATGCTTTTTGAGCTTAGATCAGATTTGACTAGGAGGTTGAGTGCTCTAGGAGCTGGATGCTTTCTGAGCATAGCTCAGATTCGATCAGGGGGCTGAGTACCAAAGAGGCTGAATGCTCTTCGAGCTGGACTTGGATCGACTAGGAGCTGGATGTTTTTTGAGCATAGCTAAGATTTAACCAGGAGGCTAAGTGCCCCAGAGGCTGAATGCTCCCCGAGCTGAGCTCGAATCAACTAGGAGCTGTATGCTTTCTAAGCTTAGCTCAGATTCGACCAGGAGGCTGAATGCCCTAGAAGCTGAATGTTCCCCGAGCTAGGCTCAGATCGACAAGGATGAGCTGGTTAACCTTAAAGTCTTTTTTCGTCAGTACGAGCTCAGAGTCCGTCTTACACTTCTTGGCCTTTTCGAGCTCATCCTGAGTGCCGTTCATGGAAGTAGCAGCTCTTTGCTTGTAGTGGGCGACCTACTTCTAGAGCCTGAAAACCATAAAAGCGGCCTGCGTAACAAGTAGATAGCATGTGAGTAAGCAACAATAACACATGACAACCAAAAGTGTAATGACTGAAGTCCTCACCAGTCCCTCAGCTTTAGTCCAGGCCCGAGCCTCAGCCTAGATCTGTGGCTTCCGCTTAGGCCCCAGCTTTAGCTCCAGTCTCGTGGCTCAGGCCCTAGCCTCAGTCCCGTGACTTCTGCTCAGGCCCCAACTTCAGCCCTAGTCTCGTGGCTCAGGCCTCAACCTCAGTCCTATGGCTTTTGCTTAGGCCCCAGCCTCAGTCCTATGGCTTCTGCTCAGGTCCCAGCTTCAGCCTGGGACCAAACTAAGGCTCAATCCCGAGCCTCAGCACAAAGCCCAAAGCCTTGGTTTCCACCCAAAATAGTTTCACAAAAAAAAAAAATAGTTTCAGAAGGAAGCTCATCGATTGAGTGAAGAAGGGAGAAAGAAGGAAGGAAAGGAAAAAAAGAATTTTCTTGAAGCTCTGTCGCCGAGAAACAAAAAAAAATTGAAATTCAAATATTCAAACTTCGGTATTCACGCCTACATGTATCTTATATCTCTTAAATTGGTCCAATCCCTAGATTGCACTAATTAGGAAGCTATTGTCGTAGGCATTTTTGCCAATTAGCCCAATACCTTGTTATTAAGTGTAGTAAATTAAACATCCAATTTCTGTGTGGTGGGCCTGTTGATAGTAACATGGTAAGCCCAAAAACAAATGTAAAGGGGGCCATGTGTCATCCATCCAAAGGGAGACCTTTGACTTTTAATCATGGTCATCCAATGGGAGGATAAATAGAAAATGTAAGGGAAAAATGGAGAATGAGATATTTTTTGGGCATGAAACCCTAGGTAGCCGCACGCAGCCCAAAAACCTACCTACCATCATCACTCTCACAAGCTTCTCTTTCTCTTTTTCCCTAATATTTGATAGCCCTGCTTTTTATGTGCTTTGAGACCATTTTGGTCTAAACTTTGACATTTCAACCATTATTCAACCCATTTTTTGACAATTTATTCAAATAAAATAATCTTGCTATTGTTCATCTTCTTCCTAAGATACCAAAATCGCACTAGCTCCTATTTTCCACAATTTTCTCCCTTTTTTATCATTTCTCATTCTTCAAATTATTTCTTCTCATTAATAGAAACTTCGACTGACTAAAGCATCGGAGATGGAACGCTGGCCACCATATCGGCGCCCCTCTGACTAATTTCTTTCATCTGTTTTGCAGACCCGAAAAGTTCGGTCAGAGACGAAAAATCGCTACAACAATATGAATTCTAAACTTAAATTAGATACAAAACTTAAAGTTATCTTAGAAAAACTCTTGAAATAAAACAGAAGTAAAAGCAACATATTACAACATTGATTAAGATAAATATGAATTTGATATTAATTATAAACTTAAAGAACAAAAACAAATAAAATAATAAATTAAAAGTTAATGAAGACAAAAATATAATGTTAATTAATATATTTAAAAAACAAAAATATGCAAGAGATTATCAAAAGTGTAATCTCCAAATACATAATTACAATATTTACATTTATTTCACTGCAAGATCAAATATTGTATTTTATTTTTATCTTAGATAAATATATATTTTAAAAAGTAAAACATTAAATTTAAAAAATCAAAATATTAAAAGTTTGTAGTTATATTTTTTGGAGGGCCAATTATATTTTTCTTAAAAAATTTATAATATATTTGTGAAAATTCAACCTATAATAAATAAAGAAGATGGGGGACCATGGCCTCTGCCTGCCCCCTTAAACCCAATACTGCATTTGGAGTTTACATGAGTCTACACATGACTCACTTTATTTTCATATGGTTTTAGTGTTAAACTATACTCTCGTATAAATCACAAATACATTTTTGAGTCTTAATTTTTAAAAGAATGCAAGGAGATAAAGGTTTTAATGGAAAGGAAATCTATAAAGACGATCCTGGTAGGAGAATTAATGACTCTATAATTATATATAAATTGAGATATAATGACATTACAAATATTTAGAGTTGCCAATTGCCATGTCTTCAACTAAATTTTTAGTTTGATTTTCATCTACTATAAGCTGGAAGATGGTTTACAAGATAACGATGGATAAGGAAAATGAACACTCCCTTTACCAGCTCGATCGATTAACCCTTTTGGGTACATATAAGTTTTTTTTTTGGGTACTAATTTAGTTATACTACGAATGCTTACATGACAAATATTAACTATTTAAATTCTAAATGAGATGTGATAACTCTTTAATATTTATCTATTATTTATTAAAGTTCGGATNTTTTTTTAACTCAATAATTTTAAATGCTATAAAATTCAAAATTAAATATTTTTTTTAAAACAATTCAATCTCTTTGTTTTAAAACTTATGAAACGTAATAAATATATATTTTTTTATAACAAATCCATCTATATATATCATTTATCTTTGGTGGTACAATTCTGTCAACAGTTTCCAACAGGTCCATCTGCACCACAGAGAAGTGCAAAAAAAATAAATTATTTCTTTTAAGTGATAACAAAGTTAACATATTTTATTTAAAGAATTCGTTCGATATTAAATATTTTTTAAATATCTAGTTTTTGGAAAGCATAAATTTAATTTGCAGCTGAATCAAATTGTTCAATTTTCAACCCGAGAGTTAGTTAATGCATGTGTCCAAATTAGTTTTATCTAAAAAATAATTTTGTTTGGTAGATCAGAACAAGACAATCTTATGGTAAAAGAGGGTGTATAAAAGTCCTTTTTATTTTATATATATTTGAAAAAAGGCAGCCAAAAGACATGTATATTTTTTAATTTTTAAAGTTAAATATATTTTAATATTTTTTAAAAGTCAGTTTCTTTGGATAAGGATCACAACAATTAATTTAGACATTTTAATATTTTTAAATTTATAAAAAAATTATAATGTTGTTCAACTGGTTAAATGTAACACGTTATATTAAAATTGAATCAGGTATGCCACATATGACTTTAAAATTTACTTTAATATTTTTTAAAATTTTTATTTTTATTTTTATAAATTTGTTTTTTCATTTAAAAATTTGTATTTCATCTTAAATTGGCTAAATAAAATTTTGTATCATGATTTTTTAGGATAAAATTTTTGTTGATGAAAAAAATATATTGGATAGGAAAAAATAAAGAACGAAACAAATTTTAATGATAAAAAAGTTTTAGCCATGAAAAAAATTTTAGATAAAAAAAATTAGAGAAAAAAAATGATTAAAAAGCATTTTCATGATGAAGTATGCGGTAAAAAAGCAAAAATCAGTGCATGAAGCATTGATCTTGTTAACCTGTTTTATTTCTTAACTGTCTATATCTCCAACTAAAATTGATTATCTGATTGCAGTATGAGGTATGTTAGACCTTAAGTTCAATGAAAGATGATGGCCATAGACTACATGGGTCCATGACTATCGCATGTATCGGTATAAAGCCTCACCAAATGTGGAGGTTATCCAAGTGCTTGTGGTGGAGGCAGCAGTAGCTGAATCGGCCTTTCATTACCAGCATGAGTATGTGTAGGTGCCATCTTGTAAATAAATTTAGTGCTTAATTAAATAATAAATTTAATCTTGTGCTGTTTAATTTTTTTATTTGTGATCATTGGATTTTCGTTGACATATGACAACCCTCGAATGACGTGTAAACACGTTGGAGCGGGTTGTACGGAGATTACACAGACTTGATGGATAGTAGTAAGTGTACAATATTTTATATTATATATGCTCCATACAATTTTCTTGAAACTACTCAAGGATGTACATGTTTACACATTTGTAATTTGCGTATTTATAGATGTCTACTAGCGTATAAGTATGAAACTGATAGTTGCATGACTTGAAGAGTTCAAAGAAAATAAAGGAGAGTAAGGGCTTGAGAGAAGATGACGAGACAATTTGTCTTCGAAACCAACGATCTGTCAGTAGGGTTCCAACATATCTAGGCATTTTATTGAAATTCTAACACGTTTACCATTACTAATCAAAGTAACTCCGAATGAGTGCGATCAAGGTGTCCGAATGGAGAAATGTGGTTAAGTGAGAATTGAAAATTTCTAGTATCATTTGAACTTCGGCCAAACTTTAGGTTTCCAAGTTTTTTGTTTTTGTTTTTACTTCAAATGAGTTTAGAATAGACAAAGAACATGAGTACACAAATATATACACACTACTATAAAAAGAGATCCTATACGACGTTTCTTAATTCTATATAAATGTCGATTTATGAAAATCATTGATGTCGATACAAAAAAAAACGATTGTTTTTAACTTTTGGAAACAATAAAAATGACGGTTCATCGAAAAAAAATGACAGGACCCGCCCTGGAAATCCCTCCATATTAACCGGAGAGGCCCCGCCTGAGGAAGATTCCACCAGAACCCCTCGGGGCAGCCGACAGAATCCTCCTCCGAAAAGGAGTTCAATAAACAATAAAATAATAAATAGGACAAAAAGTTGATAAGATATGCATTGCAACAAACAACTAGCCGTACTGAAATAAATAACATAACAGATTAGGGAGAATGTGGGAATGACAGAATCACTAAGTGAGATAACAAAATATAAATGATACAAATCCAACAATAAACAGAATAAAGAGAACATGATTTAATACATAAGAAGAAGTACGAGTGCGAATGCGATGCCGACGGTAGCTCATGAGGACCTGCAGCTATGACCTAGGAACGAAGTTAAAATCACAAAACGTGAGATATAAATATCTCCGTGAGTGCTCCTAGATAACTACAAAATATAAGTTCAGTATTTAAATTCTTTACACTCAAACCTTACGTCACTCAGTTGAAAAGTTCCCCGTTTTGAAAATCATTTCGCAAACTCCTTAGTTTTATCCCCAAAATCATTAAATCATTATAAAACGATTTATGGGGCAAGAACGTAATTTAAAACGATCATTGAAATCACGAATCAATCATTAAAACCATAAATATAATCTCAACAAGAAACATTAAATTTATTCGTAAATCATGTTTGATTAAAATGGCAAATAGAACATTTGTTAAATCCAAAACCGATTTAAAACCAAATACCATGGGCTCCAACCCATAAATTCCAAAATCCACAATCTAAAACCATGAGGCAAAATCCATGAATACAAAATCATAACTGCAACCGTGAATTGAAAATCATATAAATCCAAATCGGTATAAATCCAAATCATATAAATCCAATCCATATAAACCAAATCGGTATAAATCCAAATCATATAAATCCAATCCATATAAACCAAATCGGTACCACAACATAGTATCGTGCCGTGTGACCCTCAGCGTGACAGGACCCAACCCGCAAAGATCCTGCCTGCGTGACTTAATGTTACCACTAAGCCACAAGCAGTCGTGAAAACCAGCTAAACAAAATTTTGAAGGGTAAGAATAACAGACCGAAAGGTTTTCACTACTGCCGGAAATTTATTAAAAATTTCGGCAGCATTTTGGCTGTTTCTAACACTCCCCAAAAATGCTAAAAGTCGAACCTGCAGGGAAAAACATTTCTAAACAACAATTTATTCTACCAGCAAACATGTCCCACACAATTAAACCACAAATTGGTACATAACTCAACACTTAAACAAATATATTGTTTACGTACGGTGTAGCTGCACTCAGTCTAAAACTGAGCTGTCTACATACCCTTTCTACAAGGGATCAAGCTACCTATAGTTCCGGAAGCATATTTACACAAATATGCTACAATCAAACACATTCAGCATTTAATCCAAAGAAAATACACAATATATAAATTTCCACATAATAAAACATAAATTCCACACATCACCCACTAACAAAATTAATATCACAAACAATTCATTTACAATTCACACAAACACAATTTATAATGATTAATACACAATAAACATATAATATATATATGCTCATCATAGCAAAATCATTTCCCAAACACAACAATTCAATAAAAGTAATCGCCGGCCCAGTTCACAATTTCAGCTAATTTCAAATCACAACTCTCAGAATCATTTAACAATATCCACATATTATGTTTTCCATAACTACTATCAACCACTACAAAATCCAATCACAGAACTGAACCCTACAACCCCGGCGTACTAAACCATTTCAAATAATTACCACAACATCGCCACACACATAACTGTGACGCCAATCATCAAAAATTTCTAATTAATAGGTACTGACAAAACTGTTCACCACTGGGTAAATTCTGATATTTATCTATAATAGGCAAATTATATACCGAAACGAAGCTCGTAACCACTAGAGTGCAACCGAGATCTTACCTCGTCCAACCGCCGCCGATGGTGGCCGGAAAATCACCGGAAAGTCACGGCCGAGCTTCAACTGATCACACTGCCCCAACGAACAAGATTTGAGACGAATGAACGCCGGAATCGGACTCAGGGGGTCCAAAATAGGGGAAAAAGAGGTGACCCATCGCCGGAATCTCGCCGGAAACTCGCGATCGGCGAAAATGGGAGCCACCGGCTTTCCCCATTTTTTCGGCGAAATCACGGCGTTTCACGGCCCAAAAACGGTGGGGAAAGAGAGAGGAGGTCCCGACGAACCTTTCCCGGGCAGTGGGTAGGCCTGACTCCGCCGGAATCCGGCGAATCGCGAAAGTGCAGCTGACCGGACTTTTCGCTTTTCCCGGCGATCTGGACTGTTTCACGGGCTGCCGCCGGCAGGGAAAGGTGGCCGGGCAAGTGGGCTTCCAAACCCAGGCGGTGGCGCAGCTGATCGGCGCCGGAAACGGGCCAATTCCGGCAAGAAACTCCGGCGGCAAGGTAACAGGAGGAGAGAGAAGGAACCGGGGGGGGCCGTGCGTGCGTGTGGCGTGCGTGTCCTCTTCCAGATCCTTCTATATTATTTAAATATAAACTTAAGGGTATTTTTGTCATTTCCCACCTCTTGCATAAATTACCAAATTACCCCTCACACTCTTTCGGCCATAACTTCTCCGTCTTAACTTGGAATCGAGCGTACTATTAGTCTACGAACTCGTATCGACTAGCTCTATGCAACGGTACCACGGTCAAAACCATAGCACGCTCACACAAAAAGTCAACCCCGAGCCCTTCCTTGGTCAACTTGATCAACTTTGAGAAATTTTTAATATTTTCCCTGGGACGGGGTGTTACACAGCGTCCTGATGGCGTCACAGGCGAGGTTGGGGGGGTAAACTCATCACAACGAACCGGCGTCTCAAATCCGTCATGGCAGGATCCTCATCATCTCTCTCCCGACACGTGTCCGCAGCAGAGGATGGCATAATTATTTATATAGCGCGCATAATAATCATACATCTCAATCAACATCTCGATACCGTGTGGTACTCCTCAAAATCATTTCTAAAATCATCCATCACCGAATATCATAAATTTTCAAATCCTTTTATTTTAAAACAATTTTCCAAACTCTTCTCTTTTGAAATTTTTTTTACTTAAATAATCAAATATTTTTTGAATATCAAAAATTTGCCCCAAAAATTTCTTAAATTCCATAAATCACCAAATACCATTTAAAACATCAATCTCATATAAATTCCATTAAAATCACAAATGCATATATAGTTTTAAACCATCAATCATTTAAATCAGCATATAATATATTTAATAAGCATAATTTAAAATGCACAAGGAAACTCAATTAAAACAAATCATATACGATTAAATCATAATAATATATAATCCCAAAATGTTTAGAAAATAAATGCACTCACAGGTCTGACGCGTGCTCTTGCTGGATCTCCGATCCAGCCCTCGAACGTGCACGAACACTTAAAAATAAATTACCAAAACACTCTTTAAATTACCGAAACTAACCAACGGCTCAAAGGAGTCCTCTAAGTCTCCCATTACAAGATTAAAACACTAATTACAAGATTGCCCAGCAATTTTAGTAATTACGAAAATACCTCAATATTTTCAGAAATTACAAAAATGTCCCAAAATTACAAAAACCCCCAAAATACACATATTTTCCCGTTTCAAATCCGATTTCAGCAAACTTTATACCGAAACGAAATTGAAGATGCAAGGAACGAGAATCTACCTTCAATTTCAGGATTCGTCGCAGCAATTGATCGGAATCGGTCTCGGAAGATTGAACCTCGGCCGGGATTGTGCGTTTTCGAATCCGACCAAAATTAAATCAAATTGAAGGTACAGCAAGCTTGCCCACAACCCTAGGAACGCGTTGGAACGGGTGGTGAGCACCCATTCGCCGAAAAAGGACGAAATCGGCGGCGGCGCGTGGAGGAAGATGGCGGCGCGTGGGGTGGTCACCGGAGTCCGGCCAGCTGCAGATCTGGTCGCCGGCGCGGTCTGAGGCCAGTGGTGGTGGCTGTGTCGTGCCACTCGCCGGCGATCGGAGTAGATCGGGGTGGAAAGGTGGCTGTCGCGGGTGGTTTTTTCGAGACTTCGCGGCCTTTTTTCGACGTGATACGGCAGTCTCCGGCACGCTCCCTAACTCCACCGGAACAGTGAGATCCGGCCGGCCAAAGGTGTTGTCGCGACTGTGTACGGTTTGCGCGGTCTCTCGGTTTTGCTGTGTTTTCCGGCGATCTGGGTCGTTTCACGGCGAACCACCAGTACGGGGAGGAAGAGGAGGTCGCCGGCTTCGATCTAAGGGTGGTGGTCAGCCAACTCCGGCCACGGTGCGGTGGCTGTCGGCGTGGGAATGTGGCGCGGTGAAGGTGGGGAAGTCTCGGGTGTGTGCTCGAAAATTCCAGACCTTGGCCAAAAAAATTTAAAAATGAAGACAGGGGCAAAATGGTCATTTCCCATCCAAAAATATCAGTCTTTGCCAAATTACCAAAAAGCCCTTCACACTAAAATGATCATAACTTCCTGGTCTTAACTTCGAATTAAGCATACTACTAGTCTACGGACCCGTATCGATTAGCTTTACGCAACGGTACCAAAGTCAAAGCCAAAATATAACCACACAAAAAGTCAACTCTGAGCCCACTCAAGGTCAAACTGGTCAAACTTGAAATTTTATTATTTTTCTCAAAACGGGATGTTACAAAAGATACATAAACGATGGTTCAAAAAAGATCCATTATTGTTATTATAGGTTAAAACGATGGTTTTCAGTGAAACCTATCGTAGATAATGCTCCAAAAACACTTGGATGCCATGTGTCTTGGTAGTGACTATAGACGACGGTTCTAATGTGGAACCGTTGTTTATAATAAACACTATACACGACAGTTTCAACTAGAACCGCTATATATAACACCACAAGACACGTGGCGGACATGTGGATGCCACGTGTCATTTTTTTTAGTTGTACAACTTTAAAATTATTCCAAAAGAGAAAATCCAAGTTAGATTTTAAAATTGAATTTAACTTCGTTTTTCAAACCGAAACACCCAAAATAGATATTTTTGACAAATACACCCAAAATGGATGTCAAAGTGAATGTTGTTGTTTTTCTAGTTAAATATGGTGTTTGAAAATGTCAAATACAACTAGAAATGTAATTAGAAGATAAAAGTATGTTGGATTCGTTTTGTTAAAATGTAAGTTTACAAAGGTTGAAGACAATAGCATTTTAGGAAGGACATGACATATGAATAGGGATTTGTGGGCAAAATTTTTAATTTCAGGCCCATGCCTTCTTTTCTTCATTTGTCTTGAAACGTTGACATCCATACCATTAACCCTTTTAAGCACCTTTTAAGGTATCGTTCACTAATTGGGCAAAAGGTCCAATATGAGACAATAGTTTATGTCCACCATAACTGGTCCATTAACCTCAATAAACCCATAACTAACATTTTTTTAGAAACATAAATTAGTAAAGGGTTTTTCTTAAGGTTGTCCATTTGTGGAGGCAAGTGAAGAAATATGTGCAAATGCTATCAACACAAAAACAATATATCGCCCTTTTTTCCAATTTCTTTCACTTTAAACTCAAAATTAATCTTTATTGCAAACTCAACTTCTTTTTTAACTCCTTTTTACTATCAAATTCCCCGGCCCCAGGAATGCAGGGTGTCCAATTAGAGGGCAATGTAAAACTAGAGGTAATGCACCACCTATTCAATCACCACGACCCAATGGGGCCGGGATTCTTAATAGAATAATGTATACTCTGTCCATTATCCTGCTCTCTATTCGGATACTTTAAAGTGTCTGATTGAGAATGAATTTGGTCACCTTTAACCTTCGATAGACTAAGAATTTCTTTTTTGTTTTTATTGTTTTTATGTAATTTTTTTTTTGTCAACTATGCTCAATATATACAAACAGCATGCGAAGATTATTTTATACAGCTTCAACATGATAATGGAAAAAAAAAAACCAAATTACCTTGCTGGATCTTGGATTGGATCTTGAACTGGTTCTCAAACTTTTGTTAGATGATGTTAAAGCCACACAACCTTGAAATTGAGTGCAAAATTTTTATTTTAACAGGTAGAGAGAGCAAAACGACAAAGGAAAAGCTAAAATGGTACCTAAAATTGGTGCCGGGATCAATGACAGAGATTGAGGGCATACAAACCTGCTAGTAAAGACATTTTTGGACTGGTATGTCAATGAACAGTGACAAAATAGCATAGTTTTAAGTTTTTGAGATCGATGGACATGTTTATCCAATTGTCTCCAAAAGGGGACTTTTAAAACCCATTAATCCATGGACAAAAAAGAGTTCATGGACACTTCATCCCATGGACAAAAATTTCAAGTGCTTCCGGAGTACTGAATGGCTCAGAACTTCTTCTATACTTTAAGGGTTTGTTTGATATTCTGTATAAAAAAAGTATAGTGGAATATTATTTATTTATACTGTATTTGATGGATACAATGTATTGTATTAAATAATACAATTTAACATTTTTAATACAAATTTTGATATATTAGTAATACATCAAAAATTGTCTGTATTAAG
>QANX01002217.1:0-25987 GCA_003254975.1 Ochetophila trinervis | reverse complement strand
ATCACTATCATAATATCCTAAAACTGTCTGGCACATAAAGTCAAAATGTAATATAATTATTTTATTTGAAATCCAAAATGTAATATAAATTAGGGGTATAAATAATAACCTATGACTAAATTAATCCTTTTAACATACAGTTAAATTTGCTTACACTTCGTGCAGGGAAGTTGGTAGCCAAACACTTTTGACTGTGTATATACTATTAATTTTTCTAATTAAATATTATGTAGATAAGAAAAGAATATTAATGATGACGTACAAAAGGAGCCCAAAGATTGATTAATTTACAAGTACTTGAATTCAGGATTTTACATTTGAAGGAGTGCGGGGTCAGCATTTCACATTTGCTTGATTAATTTTGCTGAATTTTATTGTTTATTATCAGTGGTATCATTCTTTTATGTTGAAATGGTAAATATTAGTTGAATATATTTAATTATATAATAAAATTTTTAAATTACTCAATTAAATTATCAAATAGTATATAACTTTTATTTGTGATCGATTAACAATAACGACAAATTAATAGAATTTTATAATTTTACTCACTTTAATTAACTCGAACTCAAGTCTTATTAAACTGTCCCCGTAAGGACAATAAGACTGGTTGTTTGATGCGCGTATAATTAGTCAGTAAAATTAATTATATTCTATAGTAAATTAATTTAATTTTTTTTATAAATACTATTTAGTATTGTTGGTAATAAACAGTAATAAAATCTATACGCTAAGTTGTATTTTAAATAATTATCATATAAACTGCAATTTTATTTATAATTAATAATGATAAATATCAAAATTCATTTTTGTTTTTGTAAAACACAATAATTAGTCATCTTAAGTATGCAGGCGTGCCACTTCGAACTTATAACAGTCTAAAAAAAAAGTAAAGTGTGTGCCAATTAATATCAAACTTAATCAAGCGATTGTATTAATTACTGAGAACAAAATAATTAAAGAGTTACAAATGCATTGCAGATCAAATGACTTTTAATTAAAATTTTCAACTAAAACGCTTGACTACTCGAAGTAAATTATAATGAGAATAAACTAAGTAGTCTATATTTTCTGGTGTGTGTAGATGCGCGAGTCACTTTCAAAGTTTGTGAAGCTCCAATTTAAGAAGAGATGGCTCACCAAATCCTTCTGCTTTCGATGTGAGACTTTTTCTATTTTCAATATCCAAATCTTAAATTTATACTTGTACAACTTTCAACCATTTTCATCCTTAAATAATGTGGGACAAGTATGAATTTACTTAAATACAAAAAATTAATATTTTAATAAATAAAAATATTAATTTTTAAAATTTAAGTATATGGTCTAAACATTGTCCCTTTGCTTTGTAAATTTGTTGTGGACAGTAAAAATTGCAAAGCAATATTTGATCAACTTGCATCACTCTAGTCTTTGAGCCAATCCAAATATCCTAAATTATATCCATGTAACAAATATAATGTTCATAAATCTCATACACGGGCACCTGTATGATTTTCTTATTCCAAAAAATATATGTATATCTTCTTATTTCCTTATATCTCCATGCAAATATAAGCATCTCCTTTTGATGAAATATTGCCATATGTCATAATTTCCATCAAAAAGGTTTAAAAAATGCCTTCAACGTGTCTTTTCCATATATCCATCCAGACCCATAAATTTTGCCCAAACACTCAATTAATTCTACATACTCAGAGATTTAGCTTCCATAAATATTAGGCAAAAATATTCCACACAAAATATTTCCAACCGGGGATATCATCCAAATTTGGTACTCATGCTGTGAACTCACGCCTCCTTTCCAAGTTACTTGGTGCCGGCCCTAAATTGCAAGTAAAATATACATATATATTCATAATTCCACAAACTAGCCGATCAACACTCTAAACCTTGCTACAGCCTTTTTTAATTATTGTCTTTGCAGAATATCCCCACGTCCAAACACACCATTTTTGCTGCAAATTTCCTTCGTAAGTGAAAAAAATCTTCCATGGCTAACTCTGTGTATATATTTATTCATATATTTTGTTTGTTCTCCTTTTATTTGAAACAACTTGTTTTTGGCAGAACTCCTACAGCAAAAAAGAACTAACGGTTTAAATCTGTGGATTAATCTCCTTTGTCCACCATCAAGTAAGCAAGCTAACTATTCCTTTTATTCTACTACCATGTATGCTTTTTTTTTTCTTTTTTTTTTTTGTTGCAACAAACTCCGAAATATCCCATATATACAAAAATAATTCTCGGTGCTTCCATGCAAACGAGAAAACAAGAGTCAATGGTGAAGGCTCGTTCCATGATCCGGATACATGTCGTGTAGCCAAAGAATTGCCGGTGATGGAATCGCAGATGACATCGGCGGTTAGCAGTGCAGATGACATCAGCGATTAGCAGCGCATTTGAGTCCGTAGCGAGCTGGACTAGTTTCGCACACAGTGGCAAGGACTGGCTTCAACAGCAGCAACGGGTCTGAGCTCATTGGTAACGGTGCGGACTGGCTTCGTACGCGGCGGTGTGAATGTCTTCGCAGCAGCGAAGTGGACTGGATTGGCACGTGGTGGCGAGGAAGTCTTCGCAGCGACAGACGATGACCTTTAGTTGGATGAACAAACGAGCTGGACTGCACTGGATGGGGGCTGGAGGGATTTCGGCTGGTGCGGGTTGGATCCAGGCGCGAACCAGACGCTGTTTGGAGTTGGACTCGGGCTGCTGCACGCTGGAGCGGTGGCTTTGGGCTTGGGCAAGTTGTTGGGGGTTGAGGGCTGGACACGGGGCTGGACTCAACTTTGCACGCGGGCTTGGATGCTGGGAGAGGATCGGAGCTCGGCATGCAAGCTTGGAGCTGGGCTCGTAGAACGCTGGCTGCTTGGCGCGGACCGGAACTGACTACTGGAGCCCGGATGGCTGGATCGGAGGCTCAAACGGGCTGCTGCACTCGGATGGGCTTCTGACGGCTGCTGGGCTCATGGGCGGACTGGAGCACACCACTGGAACGTGGGCTAGACTTTTGGCAACAAGTTGGACTTGGAAAATGCCCCTGCATGCAATTATATATGTTTCCCACAAAATAAAACCAATACAAAAAATACTTGTATATATGTATATATTTTTTACTTAACTGAATTTTTATTTGCAGATATTTAGCTTCAAAATTGCAAACATGTGGGCCAAAATATTCAAAATAAAGAGGCTCCTGATGCACCGTCTCAGCCTTGTGTATGGATTACTTTAACTGCTAAACGCACTTAGTCAAATCAATCTTTTTTTGAGTTGTAAGCATACCAAGACTCATGGGCTTATTAGTGGTTCGACGTGCAACTGGAGAGGCGCGGATAGGCTTGGATGCGGGCTTGACGCAGACACGTGAATCAGATTTGGCTGGACTTGGATTAGACTAGTATGGGCCTGACTCGAACAGATGCAGAAAGGCATGCAGCTGGGACTGACTCAGACGAACGCAGATAGACATGCAGCTAGGCTCAGACCGATGAGGACGAACACAAACAGACATGCAGCTGGACTCAGACCAACACGGACGAACGTAGACAAACATGCAGCTGAGCTTGGACCGACGTGGACTGTCCTGACAACTTATTTGTTGATGCCAAATATGTTTTGGATTTTCTTTGCCTACTCCAGCTTTTTACATTATGGTCACGACTCAACCGTGTCCAGTCGATTTTGAATGCAGTGAATTCAACTCTATATCGGATCAATCCAACACGGTAAATCATTTGACAATTAATGGACAAACGGTCTTTTGACCTGCTTATTTTTGTTATATCCACATATTACATCGGATTGAACATATTGGTCATGGATTTTGGCATTTAGCCGAGTTCTCTTGACACGGCCTTGAAAGCGGCCTGACATGGCCAGCTAAAATTGCATCAAATGGCTATGTAGTTTTTTCGGCCTCATCTTTTCTGACTTGCTGATGTTACTTTTGCAAGGCATTGCCCCCAGTATCATATTCTCCAGAGTCTGATCTGACATCCGATCTGCATCTGTTGGAAGACATTTTGATTCTATCATGCCAGCTGAAACTAGGATCCAAATGACAAAGGCAAGGCGACGACTGCATTGACCATCACTTCATTCATGGTTCGAAACTTGATACTTGATGACTTGATGGCTGAAGAAGCAACTATGTCTTCTTTCAAGCATGACTGACGTTCTGCACCTTGCCTTCTGATCCATCTCTTTACAGGCTTCTTCTTTTGTAGAGCTCCAGACAAGATGTTGACTCTCTTGGATAAAACTGCGATCTCACATCTTCCATCCAAGTAGTCTAGATATGACCCCAACTCCTTTTGTAATGTACCATCCTTTTGCTGATCCGGTCGACCTGTTGTCCGACTTTCAGCATACTGAAGTTGCATCCACCTCTTCTGGATTTTGTTAAGCAGATGATAAGGATTATATCCTGCATAATACCAACGATCTACCTCCTTAACATGTGGCTTAAAAGTCTTTGGCTCCTTGATCTTCTGAGAAACCAATCTTGTCGGATGGTTTCTGGAAAAAGTGACTTGGAGCTTTTGCTCACCTTGCCCCTCATGGTGTCGATTGTTCAGCTTCACCTGTCTATCCTGCAACTTTGGTCCCAGACGTTGGAAAATGGATTTTTTCCTGTGGCTTTCCAGCAGTAGTTTTGACATATTGAGGTTTTCACTCCTTGCCAGATGCCTCATCCATCTTTCTTCAACCTCATGCTTACACCGAGTACAAAGCATCTTAGAAGGAGATTCGGCCTTTTCGTCCAAATACTATTTTCTAAGTTTGACATCTCTTTTTCAAACTCTTATGGATGACATTTGTCGCAGATCCACATTAACTCTGGGTTTTGCCAAGTCTGAAATATTGGCTGAAACCATGTTCGCTTCGACTGATGGGAAATGGTTGTTATCCACCTGCATTATCTCCTTTTCTTTTTCTAGAAACTTTAACGCTTGTTTGTCCATCATCGTCTGGATAACATTCCTAAAGACCACGCAGTTGATAGTCTGATGCGACCACATACTATGCCATTTACAGTATGGCTTCTTCTTTATCTTTTCATTTGTTGGTAAGATATGGCCGTCAGGTAATTTAATTACCATGTCAGTCAACAGGTAGTCAAAAATCTAATTAGCTTTGGAGATGTCGAAACTGTAGACCTTCTCTGGTTTGGCCCGACTCTTCTTCATGTCCATGACTTATTGAGGAGCTCTTTAGTTCTTTGTTGGTGTAGCCAAAGCTTTACAAACGTACGGACTGGTGGCTACTACTTCTGCCGCATTAATTTCAGCTGCTCCTTCAACACTCTCCTGGTTGTCAACCTCGACGATGTGAATCTCAGTATTTGGGTCCTTGTAATATGACCCTCTGGATGAGTTCTTCCTCTGGTACTCCTCCCTCAGAATGCCTTCATATTGAATGGCTCGAAAGACTAACTCGAACAAGTCATGGAACTCTGTCCCCTTAAACTTCTTTCGAAGTCTTTAGCTCAATCTGCCTTGTGCTAGCTTGAAGAACTCCCATTTCGGTATGTCCAGGTGACATCTGATTCTCGCCTTCTTGAATAGGGTTATAAATAACTGCATCGACTCTCCATCCATTTTTCGCAGGTGCGATAAGTCAGCCATGAAAATCTCTGGCTCAATCATGTAGAACTGCTCATGGAATTTCTGCTCCAAATCTTGCCAGCTATGGATTGAGTTTGGCTGCAAATTGATGTACCAAGTGAAAACTGGACCTGTCAAAGAATTAGCAAACAGCTGCAACTTCAGGAAATCATTAACCGCTGCTTCTCCGCACTGGATGGTGAAGCGGCCTATGTTTTCCACGATGGATTGTATCTCTTCGCCAGAAAATATGATGAAGTCAGAAAACCTGAATCACCTAGGAAATTTGATCCGGTCGAAAGCGTCGAGATATGGTCTCTTATAAGATGGACGTCCGGTCCGTCTGAATGTAGGACCTATCATCTCTTGGATGATGGTCTCGATGGCTTCCCGATCCATGCCTTGCACCTGGTTCATCAAGTTTGGTCCATTCCTCCGTGCCAGGGCGTGAAAGTATGCTTGATAGGCGTAGGCATCAAAGTGTCAATTCCTGTAGTTATGTCCAAAATGCTCCGCATGCCCCCCACCATGAATCTGGTTCCAAACTGGTAGGTTTCCATATGTCGGAACATCCATTCTCCCTCCATGTACATTGGGTACAATTTGAAAAGCTTGTGTCACGTGTTCTTCCCGACCATCCCTCATGGTTTGGCCTTGGTTATCAGCATGCCCCCTGGCAGGAACATTGTTCCTAGCCGGTGAAAAAATGTAAGGTTGGACTTGCTGTTCAGGCATAACCCTTGCATCGTTTCCACTGGACCCGGCCTGAAAGGCCGGTGCCTCAGTCCTCGGCCTATTGCCATTGGGTACGACTTGAAAGGCCTGCACCTGTTGTTCCTCTTGGCCGTTAGTCGGCCTTGCGCCATTCGACGCAGCTTGGGTTGTCTGCACCTGCTGGCACAACAATTCCAAGATTCCTTGCAATGTTTGCTGTTGGGTCTACTGGTATGCTTCCATCTTCCAGGACAGCTCGTGGATCAAATCCTGAGTAGACATCTCTGTCGTGTCCGGAGTTTGGCCAGCTTCCCTTTCAATTCCATCCTCATCCAACACGTTTTGGCTGCTAATGTCGCTGTGGTTGTAGAATTCCTGATTCTTGGAACGAGTCTGCATCATTTCGTCAATCAGAAAATGAAGTCCCACCGGGAGTGCCAAAAGATATGTTGGTGTAAAACACAACAATCAGTCGTCTCAAGTGTGCGGGCGTGCCACTTCGAACCTATGACAGTCCAAAGAAAAAGTAAAGTGTGCTCCAATTAATATCAAACTTAATCAAATGATTATATCAATTACTTAGAACAAAATAATTAAAGGGTTACAAATGCCTTTCAAATCAAAGGACTTTTAATTAAAATTTTCAACTAAAACACTTGACTACTCGAAGTAAATTCTAACGAGAATAAACTAAGTAGTCTATGTTTTTTGGTGTGTGTAGATGCGCGAGTCACTTTCAAAGTTAGTGAAGCTCCAATTTATATAAGAAGAGATGGTTCACCAAACCATTCTGCTTTTGTTGTGGGACTTTTTTCATTTTCAATATCCAAATCTTGAATTTATACTTGTACAACTTTCAACCTTTTTCAACAAGTATGAATTTACTTAAATACAAAAAATTAATATCTTAATAAATAAAAATATTAATTTTGAAAATTTAAGTATGTGGTCTAAACAATTTTTCTTTTGGTTTGGAACTTGCACTTTTAGAATTTTCAGCTCGCAAAAAAGTTGGATAAATCTCATTATTTGAACACGACATATTCACCATTCTAGCTTCCAGGTGAATTAGGATTAGTTATTCTCATAAATAAAAAGGTGCAAGAGTGGAATCATTATTCCTATTTATGAGCTTGGCTGCAGCAAAATATTATAACTTTCAATGGAAATGGAAATACAAAATAAAGTAAAAATACAAGGAAATACGTTATTGTCTTCCTTCCTTTCAATCTCTTTATCTCTAAGGTATTTTTTTTCTCTCTCTCCTCTAATCCAAAATTAAAATTAAAACTACTAACCCATCTTTGTATAGGCACTACAAAAAAATATTGATATTATGACGATAGTCAAATACCATTTAAGACGAATTAAAAAGGCAACGTCGTAATAAATATCAAAGACGACGCAATTTGAATTAATATATAATTATTAATTTTTTTTTACATAACTACAGCGAGCAAACTGTTGATGGTCATATTAAAATTTAGAAAATACGAAGCACAAAAAAACAACATTGTAAATATTTACAATATAAAATAAGTTAAATCCACGTGTCCATGATTAAAGCCTAGGTGACACGACGTGGCACCTTACATGACGGTGAAAAAACGTCATGTAAACTATACAACATGCGACGGTCAAAACCGTCGTGTATAGTTATATATATAACTATAGACGATGCACTAGAATGCGTCGTTAATAATAAAACTTTACACGACGGACTATGCACGTTGTCTTATACGACACCTTTTCGATATGTCATACATGACGTGCAAGTGCGTCGTATATACCATTATTGACGATGCACATTGTGGATCGTGAATTAATTAAGGCAAAGACACGTCTAAAGTACTTTAGACGACGCGCAATCCACGTCCTAAATACTAAGGCAAAGACGACGCACTTTGAGCGTCGTGGTTACTTAAATTAATTGAAACGGCATCGTTTTCTCTGTTTTAACCAGGGTTTCATCCTCCTTTCTTCTTCATTTGCTCAAAACTGTATGACCTCCACGATGGCAATGAAGTGCATTGTTTCGGACCCGTGCATGTTTCTTTGTTGTTTGCCTTCAAAAACTAGCAAAAATCGCATCATTTCGCTATATGTAAGTAATGTTTTAGCTTTAGTTTCATTAGATGATTTATTATGGTTTGAACTTAAGTTTTTTAGTTTCCAAATATGAGTTCGCAAATATGCATATTTTGACTCTGTGCATGTTTCTTCGTTGTTTGCCTTCAAAAACCAACTAAAATCGTGTCATTTTACTTTTATGTAAGTAATATTTTTAGCTTTAGTTTCATTAGATGGTTTATTATGGTTTGAACTTAATTTTTTTAGTTTCCAAAAATGAGTTCATAATATGCATATTTTGACTGATTTGTAGTGATTTTTTGATGAATTTATTGAGTGTTTTTTACTGGATCTTGATTTTGACTGGTTTTTTTATACATTTGTTCGTGTTTTTTAAGCGTGATAGGCTTTGTTGGTGGTGGTGTATGTGTGGGTGGTGGCGGTTTTGAAATTGAGAGGCATATTTGGTATGTATGGCTACGACATTGGTGACAATAATTTGAGTTGTTTTGATAGGCATACACGATGCATTATGTTCGTCGTGTTTGATGAGCATGTACAACGAATAATGTGCATCATGGTTAGTACCAAAGACGACATTTTTTTTGCCACATCAGACCATTTGCACAATGCGTTTTGCCCATCGCATATTAAGTGAATTAGCTACGTGGATCTGACGTATCTTAACTATATAGACAACATGTCAAACCGTCGTAGTTGGTTCTAAAGACAACGGTATATTTGTGTCGTTTATTGTTAGGACTTTTTACGACGATGCTTAGTGCATGATTTTGAACCGTCATGTAAAGCCTTCCAGACGACGTGTTAAGTGCGTTGTGGAAAATGTATTTTTCTGTAGTGAGGTATTTTTCTAGACGTTATAATCAATCAAAGTCCTACCATTATCAAACATTTCCACCCAACGTCTATACAAGGCTCTATTGTTCATTTTGAAACTAGGATAGACAAAATATAAAAATAGAAACAAACAAAAAACAAAAACCTAGGGTAAGAAACTAACGAAGGTGATGATAGACAATAAGAAAAAAAAATGAAGGCAATGATACAGAAGAAGAAGATGAAAAAACCAAGATGATGATTTTGCGATAATACACTTTAAAAAGGACAAGAGATTGAGCAGTTTTTAGACTGCTTTTAGAGTCAAAAGCATTACTTTTTTTTTACTAATGCTTAATGAATCATCTAAATCAACAACATATATTATAATTTAAATATGAATAGATAAATATACATATATTATTATTGTATTGCTTAATATAATTTAAATATAAATACGGAATATGTATATATTTAATAAATATATTTATAAACTATATGGTAATTAACATTATTATTAATCTTTTTCCACATATACATACGGAATACACATTCTTATACTTTTGAAAGGTATAGTGATTCCTTAGATATAGGAATAGCTAGTCTTTAAGAATTACAAGTCTTTATCTAAATATTTAATTACCAAACTTAAAAATAAAAAATAAGTATTCCATTTCATCACCTAATCCTGTCAATAAAATTCAAACCTATCCTAACCTTACATGGGGCCTCCTCAAGTTGGCCCAATTTTATAATTTATCCTCCAAAAACAAGTTGTACAACAAATTTTTTTTTTTAGTTGAATATCATTTGCATTATCGCACAAAAAAATCCTTTATCAAAAAAATGGAGAAAAACAGAGCACAACTCAGCAGCCTGAATAAACATCTCAGGCATATTGTCCAAATTAAGGCTATTAAAAACAAAAGTAAAATTACTTTCACGATATGTTCGCAATAATATCCGCCAAATCGTTTGTTTGCCTAAAGCTCCAAGCAAGCTTCCATTCATTCAAAGCAAACCTCTTCTTTATGTTTAAAAGATTGAAGTACAAGTTCCATTTTTCAAGACATTGGAGTTCACCATATTAACAACATTAGCTGCATCCATAGACCATTCTAAATGGTCCCAATGTTCATGATCAAGCTCTCACAAGGCCCAGTTTAAGGCTTTAACCTATGCATCATAAGCTGACTCACACTCAAAAATGTTGGATTAGATTTTCAGGATATTACCTCTTTCATCTCTCAAAACTAGAGCTGCAGCAGCTTTTCTACCATTAAAGGTTGCATCAATGTTGACTTTTGCTAGCCATCGGCTGGAGGACTCCAACGCACCAAAATTTCATTAACAACCTCAACGGGGCATGTTTCCTTATCCAAGAATTCCCAATGCTTCATCACCGATCTGTGGTATTTGGCTATTGCTAGATTCACAAGTTCTGCTTGCTAAAAGTAAAGCAGTTTCTTGCATTCCAAGCAAGGTAGAAGAGAGTTTCCATCATCATTGTAAACTTATTTCTTTCTATCCTTCCTTGGAGGATATTCGGAGTAGGATTAAAACAGATCTCCAGCAATTTTCGATCATTCGTAACGCCCCACTTTTCAAGATTAATTCCCCATTGGTTTCCGAAAGCTAGATCCTGTATATTAGGGCAATTGTAGAAAGCATGTAGAAGCGTCTCCTCCACATGTCCACAAATAGAACAGTTTGCATCCCCTTTATGAATTTTCTTGAAAATAGCTTCTTTGGTTGGTAGCACTCCAGCTTTAAATGATAAATAATCTGCTAAATTTATGTTTATTATCTCATTATATGTTTATTTAATTTTCAACAATGGTATCAGAGCTAGTTTGTGTATATTCAATATGTTGTATGTATAGTAGAACTATTACCGTAAATATTTTGAATTTCTAGATCATGCATATTGATTAACAATTTCTCAAAACTAATATGTATTATCTGTAAGCATATTATTTATATGTCCTTGTGAATATTTTATTTTTATTTTATGAAACACTGCAATAGATGTATGCATGCCATGTTCTTCGAATTATATTGTGAAAATTTGTGGATTTGTATAATTTGATGTTTTGATCGAAAATGAGGGTTATATGTTGTTAAATGAAGTTTTTCGAATACAATCTATGTTTTATTGAATCGTTTAGATCTAAAAATTGGAAAATTTAGTTTTATTAAACGTGGGTTTAAATGTGAAACCCCTTTGAGATCTGACCTAAAAAAATACATTTTTGATTAAAAAATTTAGTTAGGCTTTGTTACATGATGAATTTGAAACATGTTTCATGTCTTCAATTGATTGCTTTCTGTCTGAATGCTTGAGATATTGAAAAATGGGTTTGAATATGGCCGAACAAGTTTTTTCTCTTGGGTATGTGTATTACGGCCACTATCGGCCAAATTAACAATGCAGATAGTTCAAAAATTCAACAAAGATAAAAACCATTTAAACGGTGACGAAAACGGAGGCCAAACAAGCTAAACCGACCGGGTTGTGAAGTAGGTCACAATAACCTGCGGGTCTGCAAACTATGTCAGTCTCGACCCAGCTGAAGGTAGAAGACTGATGACGTTAGCGCATGGGTTTGCTAACGTTAGCATAAGGTTTTTTCAAAAAAAAAATTTATTTATTTTACATTCTAGTTTTAAATGGCCAAAAATATTTTTTTCCAACTTAATTTATTTGTTAAAAATGACCTTATTATATTACTTTTTTTGATGATATTGTCATTTTCAATGACTTTATTTTACATTTGACATAGTAGTGCAAAATGTTCATATTTTTATCTGTCATAAAGTTTGACATGTCCAAACTAAGAAATTGTTAATATATATTTTATACAAAATTATAATTTTAGTGGGCAAAATATTTTTTCTCAACTTTATTTTATTTTATTAAAATTGTCTTTTTAAAGGTAATTTTAATTGCATGCCCATGAATGGATTTTGAGTCAAATTTTGACATAGTAGTGAAGAATGAAAATTTTTGTTTGTCGTAAAATTTGACATGTCTAAACTATGAAATTGTCATGAGATTTAATACTTATTTTATGAAACTTGAATTGTGACATTTGTCCATATCATAAATTTGTTAAAATATTTTTTGATTAATTAAAAAAATGGCATAGTAGTATAGGATTTAAGTGCTTGTAGGTCGTGAGACTTAGCTTGTCTATCTCATGAAAATGTAGCAATGTTTAAATAAATATGGCATAGTGGTCTAGGATTTTTATGTATTTGTCTATTGTGAGACTTAGCTTGCCTATATCATGGAATTATCAACATATTTTCTCCTAAAATGAATTGATACTAAGGTCTATATGGGTACTTAAGTCATCATGTCGGTGGCTTAATTACTTGGCAGGATGCTTAGATTAGTGAAGGAAGTTAGTTAAATGTCATGAACTGCAGGTTCTTGTTTACCCTGTTGTTAACTGGTTTGATGCATTTAGTTGTGGTGTTTAATTAATTGTTTTTACCCTTGTATGTTTTTTTTTTTTTTGCTCAAGAACCCTAGCGATTTATTTTGTTTTAAAAAATATTGGAGGTTGGAAAATGAGCTAATGCATGATAATGTTGAGATGTGCATGTTGTTGATATTTGTCATTTCTACAGCTGTGAGCATTCCAGAAATACTCTGCCTATAATTGCCATGATTGTTTAATGAGGTTTGTTGTGAAATAGAAGACTCTGTTTAATTTGATTTTAGTTAAAGCTAATTTAAACTTTGAAAATAATTCCACCGAAGAAGCATGTTAATTAAACCACTGCAAAACTAGAAAGTTGTTACTGATGATATTGGAGCATTATATGAATGATTAAATTTTAAAGAATCTTTGAAGTTGTCAGTGCTTATAAGTCTTTTGAGGAAATTGATATAAGGTTTGCCAAGTTTGACATAAATAGTAAGCATTGTAGCTAAATTGATGTTTTCTTCTATCTCTAATAAAGTTGGTAATGTGAGGATATTTTGACTCAAAGTTGAATCAAGTTACAATACTCAACTAGTTTTTTTGGGATCAAAAAGTCGTTATATGGGTAACAAAAGGCAAAAAAAAATCATTTGATGATAAAATTTTACAAGCTCGAAAAGACCAAACAACCTTGAGTGAATGTCAATATTTATGGAAGTTGGATGAAGTTCTTATATATTGTTGATGAGATTAGTTGACTTCTATTTCATTTTGAATATAAATTATTATAGTTTTTCATTTTGGTATTAAAGTGGCATTATTGGATTGATGAACTTTTTCATTGGATAAGCGTCTCCATGCAGTATTTTGCATATACTTGAATTGTTCAATGTTGTTTGTATTGACTATTGTGTTATGATTATTACTACTCTCAAATATGCGATAATCGAGGTTAGTGTTTCTCTGTTGCATAGTAAATATCTAAGTCATATCTTTTAGAAAGGAGATGGAAGGATTAGTAATAAATGGTACATTTACTATTCTTGGTATTAATAAGGTTTTTCTATTGATGTTGACTGTATGAGATGTAAACTACTGCAAAAATTGAAAAGAAAAATTAGTATGTGGAGATATTTTGTTTTTAATTTACACAGATGGTAGTGGAATTTTTGCTCTATCCATTTTGAGACGATCAAATTAGAGCTTCAAAGGAATAAGAGAGGATAAAATCTATGAAGTTTGACAAAGATGGTGGTTACTATGTAATGTTCGATGAGATTGACATGAACTTTGGGCCATCTAAAAGGTATTTATAAGAATGTGGTAATAACACATAGTATATATTATGGAAGAGATGAGAAGTCGCACACTTTTGGATATACTGCGATGTATGCTGGAATATTTACTTGAATTTTTTTGTGAGTGAGGTTTTGAAGACTTTCACATATAAACTAAAGTCAGATGAGAAGCCTAATTCACTTTTCATGTATAAGGTTGTGAATGTTTGGTAAAACCTATAATTCTTTGATCAAGATATTGGATCTTAAGACCATTTGTAGTCATTTATTGGGTCTAAGTGTTCCATATGTTATTCATAATATCATACCACCAGTATTGTTCAATTAGACAAAAATGGATATATTTTGAAAATGATGTTGGAATTGATCTTGGTCAAGGACCAAAAGAGGTTAAGCTTTAGAAATGGAAGTATGTCCGTTCAATAAGGATAAACCCATCGATGAAGGACCTGGAGTTCATAATATGTATTCAATAAGGATGTGCTTTTAGAAGGGTCATGAAAGGTTCGCAAACATATTATATATGATGATTATGTGGTTTTGCAAATTATAAATTTGATATAAGTGATGAATTGGATTCAACAATTATTGGGAAGCCATAAGTATTTTGCAATCTAATTTTGAGTTAGATACGATGAATGATAATGTGACATTTATGGTACATAATGTGGTTAAATTGTCACTATAATGCTAACTTGTTGGTTGAATATGAATCTTTCATACTAAACTTATTCCAATGGTAAAATGGAAAAGTTTAAGATTGAGATTTGTGGCTAAAGATTTAGCCAAGAGTAGGAGATCCATCTAATGAATGTCAAAACTGCATTTTTAAAATGAATATCTATGTAAATACATTTGAATGGTCCAACAAATTAGCTTCCGAAAGATAAAGAATGAATATTTTTTTTGTATGCTCAATAAGTCAATTTATAAATTGAGCATGCCTTGATATAGTGGTATATCTAGGTTTGAAGGCGACACTATAATTGTTTATTGAAAAACGTTATAAAGGGTCAGTGGGAGTGACCTCATTTTTGTGGTTTGCATGTGATGACATATAAGTTGCATCCTATAATTTTGATAGGGATAAGTAAGACCAGTTTTATGATTCAGTGTATTTGGTGACATATTGTTTATGTCCAATAATTATGACCTATTTATGAAAAATATTGAGTGTTATTTAGCCAATATTTGGATTTGGAGATTCTTGGTAAGGCATTATGTGTTTTTTAAATATAAAGATTCTTCAAGACATGACTAATTATTCTATTGGTAAGGGTTCGGTGGTGAAAAGTGACAAATTTTCTAAGGATTATTTTCCAAAGATGGAAGTGAGAATATGTTAAATAAAAATGGTCTCAAATATTGCATATTTTGTTATTATTGTGAGTCTATTGTACTTAAGTTTTCACACAATTTGATATTTCTTATGTTGCAGGTGTGCATGACAAATGTTTGAGTAATCCTAGTATTATGTGTTGGTAAGTAGTCAATAAATTATTGAGAAATCTTTATGGTTTAAATGATTATAAGTTGAAAAATCGGCGCACCAACTCACTTGATGTGGTTGGCTATTAAGATGCTGATTATAATGGTTGTATGGATGATATGAGGGTATATTTGTATCATGGCATGAGGAGCTATGTCTTGGAAAATTTCTAAGCAAATTGTTGTAGCGTCCTTAGTTGTAAAGGAAAAGTATATGTTGCGTATTTTGAAGTAACCATTGAGACGATTTGACTGCGGAATTTTGTGTATGCTCTAGGAGTTGTTGACTCCTCTGTGAGATCAATAAAGATGTATTGTGATAGTTCTGCAACAGTAACTTTCTCCAATAATATTAAGAATAAATCTAGGATCAAATACATCGATGTGAAATTATATATATAAATTGAAAGAGAAATTTTTAATAGGGATAATTACACCAGGGATACCTAAACTATATCAATGTGACAAATGGGTACTTAAACTTTTTTTTTTTTTGCAAATCAGTACACAAACTGTACAAAGTGTGGCACCGTTAATACCCATGCTCGAATCTGTCCAAATTCCTCCATTATCAACACGTGAGGATCATGTGCAGGGGTAAATCTTGTAATTTCACCCTCCAAATCTTCAGGTTTCTTCAATTTTCCATCAAAATTCCCCCAATCTCTATCAAATATCAATTAGAAGTTTAAAATCTCAGCCTATAGGCACTGGATGTGAAACCTAAAAAGCAAAAGATAGAAGATTGCATGATTAATTGCCAAAATGTTCATAAATGGCACAAAAGGGATCTCAAACCCGTGTATTATGTACTTTGAGTTGGGTATGTAATTTAAGTGGATATTGCACCAAATTGATCCATGGGCTTCATTGAGAATGAAAAGACAAAGTCAACGGGATAATTTTTACCAAAAATGGGGGCTGAAATCATCAGATCCCGATGGGTCAAACATCTGGGTCGCGTGACCCTGTACAGTCAAACGGGTCGATCCGCGAACTGTCTTAAGGTTGGGGACGACCTGAAACGACATCGTTTTGGTATTCCAAAATGGCGCCGTTTTGATTAGTATAATTTGTTTTTATCAAAGCAATAAAATGATGCCGTTTTGGAATACCAAAACAGTGTCGTTTCTGGTTATCCTCGACCTTGAGACGGGTCACTCGACCCGGATGTTTGACCATCATAATCTGATGATTCCAGCCACCATTTTCAATAAAAATTATCCCGTTAGCTTTGTCTTTTCATTCCCGATGAAGCCCATGGATCAATTTGGTGCAATATCCACTTAAATTACATACCCAACTCAAAATGCATAATACACAGGTTTAAAATCCCTTTTGTGTCATTTATGAGTATTTTGGCAATTAATCATGCAATCTTCTATCCTTTGCTTTTTGGATTTCACATCCAATACCTATAGGCTGAGATTTTAAACTTCTAATTGATATTTGATAGAGATTGGAGGAATTTTGATGGAAAATTGAAGAAACCTGAAGATTTGGAGGTGTTTGGAGGGTGAAATTACAAGATTTACCCCTGCACATGATCCTCACGTGCTGATAATGGAGGAATTTGGACGGATTCAGGCATGGGTATTAACGGTGCCACACTTTGTACAGTTTGGGTACTGATTTGCAAAAAAAAACAAAAAGTTTAAGTACCCACTTGTCACACCTCATATAGTTTAGGTATCTTTGGTGTAATTATCCCTTTTTAATATACATATACGCATTTATAACATCTTGGCGGATTCACTAACCAAAAGCTTATCTGTAAGCATTATTCAAAAGCATGTATCCCAGATGAGAGTGTTGAGCAATTAAGACTGCATTGAGTTAGTGGAAGTATTGTAATATGTATTATTGAACATGTTGGTTATATAGTATTGTTTTGTTGAGCAATATATGCATGGAAGTGGATCATTATTATATATGAATGTGTGCACACATATTGTATGTTAACTCCTTGAAAGGGAATTATTTGAGATGTTTGATCTTTGTAAATGTGTTTGTTTGATCCACTAGTGTTGTTGTAAATCTTTGGCACCTAAACTATGTAAATTGTTGTATCTTGTTGATACACTATATGTATAGTTGAAATGGTAATCGTTATTGTTTGAGATTTACTTATATTAAATATCTGGGATCTAGGTTTAGTGTACTGTTGTACCCTAACGGTATGTTATATGCTTAACTGAAATGATCATTTGTGCGTGAGATTATGAAGTAAGTGAGTATTGGTTTTAGTTGCTGATTATGCCTTCCAAGTGGAAAATTGTAGAATAATTATGTGGACTGACTATAATTAAGTGGACTCACTTACTGGACTTTGATATTTTCAATAATCAAATTGGACACATTACTTAATTTATAGTAATGAGACTTATTGAAATCACTCTCTTTTTATGTTTTGGTGGGTTCATTATACCAAAGAAACCGAATGTCTCTTTTCTAGTAGAATCCTATTAGAATTTAAACTTATATCTATTTTTATATATTATTATTATAATTTATATTATTATTTTGTGTGGGTTATCAATATGAGATGTATTGTTTTAAACATATGTATTATTTTTGATCTAATGAGAAAGAGCAGATGGTTGGTTTCATAGTGGTCTTTATAACATGTTTATTGTTTTGTAGGCTTTACAACAATTGAGAATCAATGGCAGACTATGGCAAACAGTATATTGATACGTGCTATTGAATAACATGAGATCTATATGAGATAATAAATAATCCGTAGCATTTATGTATATTATCTCATTATATGTTTATTTAATTTTCAACATTAAGTCTCCAAAGGAAGACTTTTAATCTATCATGGATTTTTGTCTTCAAAAGCCTATTCCAATATTCTTTAAAGAGGACGTCTCTGAATAGTTATAGATAGCTACTTCTAACCAAGAAATCACCCTTTTCATCTTCTTTCCATAAAAGTTTATCTTCACAAACCAAATCAGGCCAAGAAAGTCGAAGGATAGCATAGGGATAGTGCATAATCTCTTTTAGCAATTTTCCAAGAAAGTTTAGAAATGAGTGCAAGATTCATATCAATAACTTAAACCTGAGACCTCACAAGTCCTTAGGTCTACAGATTTCTTTCTACTTTTGAAGGCTATGTAATTTGAATCTTTCCACCAGAATTTACGAACCAATTTATCCATATCTTCACAATGACCTTTAGGAAGAAGAAAAGTTGACATAGAATAGCATGGGATGGCTTGGGCCACTGACTTAAATAAAGTTATTTTTCCAGCTTTAGACAGTAAATGAGAATTCTAAGCCTTTTTGCCTGCTTTGCAAACTTCCTTTCAGTCTCTCAAACTTTTTCAGTAGTAAATAATTTCCCAAATATATACTTTTCGCCCAAATTTCCTTTATTCCGAGCGCCTTTTTGATTTTCTTTCTATCCAAAGTAGTAGTGTTTCTTGAAAAGCGGATAATGGACTTATCCTCATTTATCTCCTGACCTGCCCATTTGCAATAAACCTAAAAGTAGTCTTTGATTTATTGTGCTTCACTCTTCTTAGCTTTACACATCACAAGAAGATCATATGCATACATGAGATATAAGTGGAGCATTCCTATTGATTTTGATTCCATTGATTTTTCCTTGAGCATATTTTCTTCTAAACAGCCTTCAGAGATATTCTAAGCAATTATTTCCTGAATTGCTGGTTGAAACTTCATCTTTCCAAGTTAACCTTCAAGAAACTCCATTCAATCTTGCCATAGGCCTTCTTTAAATCAATCTTAAGCACCATAAGGCCACATTTACCCTTTCTTTTCTTGAATCTGTGAATCAATTCATGTACCACAACAGAGTTCTAAGCAATCCACCGCCCTTTAATAAATGCACCTTGGTTGTCTTAGATTATTTTATGCATTACCATGCTTAGTCTTGTGGCAATTATTTTGGATCCAATCTTATATCCAAAATTGCATTGATTAATCGGCTGGAAGTGATTAAAGTTTGTTGGAGCCTTTACTTTAGGAATTAAAGTAAAAGAAACATGTAGATAACTACACATAGCCTTTTTTATCTCCTCCATATCTAGCACCTTAGTCAGCAAGTATGTGTATGCTTCAGTGATAACTTATTGCCCCAGACCGTGTGGATCCTTAGGTATAGCAGGGTAGCCGCATTTTCTATCTCGTTGCTCCATTCAGTTTTTAAAATAATAATTTTAAAATGCTTATACTTCTATTTCAAACAATAGAAAAATAGAATAAAGAAATAAAATTTATAATTAAATGTATAAAAATTAATTATAAAAAATTAATTTTATTATATATAATATAAATGGGATGGGCATAAGGCATAGACTATATTTCCCATTCTTGTTCTGGCTTTACTCCGGGTAGATTCTTTTGCTCCATTTCGGCTCTCCTTATGCGTTTAACAAGAAATTCTACATCGTATTAAGGGCAAGTCCCCACGGAGATCAGGGAGGGTTGAAAAATTGCCATTCTTTGGGGTGACGTTTAGGTCATGACATGATAAAACAATTCAAAAATGACACGAAGTTAAAGGGTTTGGGTTTACTATAAGTGCTTTCATATCAAATGCTTTCATATCAAATTCGGGTAAACCCGTTTAACACGATTATTAAACGTGTCTTTTTCTGATTGACCTGCTTAACCCAATTTGATATGAATTGACCTGTTTATTTAAACGCATCAATTAACATGTCAACTTAACCTAACAAGATTATAACCATTTTAAATTACAAGTGGGGTAGCCGAACTATAGCATATTTTACACTTAGGTACCTGAACTTTTTTTTGTTGCAAACAGGTACCCGAACTAACAATTTTGAAACATTTTAGTACTTTTCATCATTTCCGTCTATTTTTCCCTGTTAAAATCACATGCAAACTGCGTGGGAAGAAAACCCAGGGGCAAAGGGCGTCATTTTCTCTCTATGTTCTTCCTTCTTCTCATGACCATTAAAAAAAATTAGGAAAAAATTCGAAGAAGGCCTAGCGATTCTTCCCTTTCAGCGCTGCAAACCTCGGGGGTTCTTCCCTCCCAAGCACCGCAAACCTCGATGGTTCTTCCATCCCTTGCTATTCCCCCTCCGCCGCCACCTCCTCCGTCTTCCACATTGGATTTCTAGACCCTTCGCAAGCTCGCTCGAACTTTCCTTGGAAAACCCGCTTACCACCGAAGGCAGTGCAGCGGAGCTCGACGTAATGCGGTGGTGGTGGCCTCCCATTCCTCCTCCGTCGCTGACCTAGAAGAAGAAGGGACAAATGGCTGAAAAACAAAACTCGTTTTAAGCAAGCTAATTTTTCTTGCAGTTATGTTTTGTTTTTTCTTGTTTTGCCAAATATACAGGGTATTATTTTGAAATATTTGCTTGAGTGCCAATTTGCTTGCTTACAATGTCACTTTGCTTGCTTGAGTGCCAAATATGCAGGGTTTTAAGCAAGCTAATTCTGGTGCAGCATACCCTTGAGTGCCAATTTTGTTTCCCCTTGCTCTGGTTGTGGTCATTGAAGCATAGGAAGTTATGAACGTTTTATAGTTTTGCTGCTTGCTTTTCAATAAATGCCTATTATAAAAAAAATGGAGATATTATTTTTTGTGCTGCCACTATTTGTAGAAGGTAATAAAAGAAGACTAGAAAAAGAAGATAAGGATAAACCAGTGTTAGAGAGAGTAGTATATCCCATATCTTGGCCCATTTCTATTCCATTTTCGAATCTTTCTATTTTTCAGTACGAGGGAATTGTGAGTGAGATTTCACTTTGCATTTTGGCATGAAACTTGTCATCTTTGAGATTTAATTGGCACTTTTTCTTAAATTTTTTTCATTGTAATCGGCAAAATTCGAAGAAGAAAAGAAGAAGGAAGAACATAGAGAGAAAATGACTCCTTTGCTCCTGAGTTTTCTCCCCACGCAGTTTGCACGTGATTTTAACGGGGAAAAATAGACGAAAATGATGAAAAATACTAATTTGTTTCAAAATTGTTAATTCGGGTACCTGTTTGCAACGAAAAAAAAGGTTCAGGTACCTAAGTATAAAATACACTATAGTTCGGGTACTTCACGTGTAATTTGTTCAAATTATAATTTTAAAATATTAAATATACCATTAATAAAATTTTAATTAATCAATTTTTATTACTAGATTACATAACTATTTAAAATTGTATTATTGATTTTTTCATCAATTTGAAAACGGAAAAATAAAATCTTTAAAATAATTTTTATTTACTTAATTATAATATGTTTAAGATATATGGACTTATGGACATCAATAAATAAAAATTAATATACTTAATTAAGAGTATTGAAGATGTAAAAAATGGAAAGCAAGATTATTATATTTTTTCTATTTTACTTTACAAAGAAGTATTAATTTTATTATATATATAATGGTTAAATGCACTTAAGTAACCTCTNCCTCTAAGTTTATATAATAATTACTACAATTAATTTGAGCAATATATACTTTCACATTTACAAAATATTACTACATTTTAATCCAATTGAAGTTCAATCAACAGATTCCGTTAGTTAACACAATTTAGTACCCTTTATTTTTTTCTCTCAAATATTAAATAATCACCTAATTTGTTCCATCCAAAATTTTTTGTTTTATCTTAAATTGATAAAAAAATACTTTTTATCAAAAAATTCTTTTATCCACTATACTATTTCATTATGAAAACTATTTCTTTATCCTGAAATATATTTTCATCTAAATTTTTTCTTTATAAAATTTTTTTATCGAAATTTTTTTAGATCCTAAATTGCTAAAAAAAATATTTACCATGAAAATTTATTTCATCCTAGATATTTTTCCTCATGATTTTTTTCCATCATATAATATTTTTTCATCATTAAAGCTTTTTCTAATCCTAAAACATTTTTTCTTCTAAATTTTTTTATCTAAATTTTTCTGCCTAAATTGCTAAAATCTATTTTATCATAAACATATGTTTTCATTCTGTAATTTTTTTATCATGAAAATTTTATCATCTTTTATATTTTGTCTCCATGAAATTTTTCTTTTCATCCTAACTTGCTTTTCATTCTTCATTGGAGCTGGCTTATCACATCTATACTTTCTTGACCGAGGTAAATACATTTGATCATACAAATATCAATAATTATAATACTTAAACAAAAGTAACGTAATATAACATTAAATTTCGTATCACAACTTGTTACCAGCTTGAGATGCTAATTTATCTTCAGTTGATTATTCAAAATCGATACTCTTCCCATTTAGATCTATTGAAAAAATATTAATAAAATAAAACAAGTCTTGTTTCGAATATTAATGCAAATAAATGTAAAAAAAAATACCATTCATTCAAATTGGGACAATTTTTATAATCATGTGCTTTTCCTCGAAGTCCACATCCTCAACAAAGTTTCGTTTTTAAAATTGCATCTCTTTTCTAGATTTAAGCCTTTTTCCACATCATTTTTCTCTCAGTTGTAAAGGATTGCTAATATTTATTGATTGTTTCACAATTTTGGTAGTTGAATGTAGCACAACGCTTCCATTAATCTCTTCAATTTTTTGATGTATCACTTTCAACTCATTCATAAAGAAATTAGTACATTCACCAGTGAGAGATGCATCATCAATTATATTAAAAGTGTAATGGGATAAGCTTGCATGTCATGTCATCAATGACATATCATGTGCATCATTCATTTGTTGAGCATAGTTATCATCCACTTCAGTCATTGCATCTCTTGTCCATCTCATCAAAATATATTGACTTGGCATATGTACGACCTATCTAAGAAGAAAAAATGCCAACATATGCCTAAATGGAATTCCTTTGAACTCAAATTATCTATAGCTAAAAAAACAACATCTGATTGCTTGTTATAACGAACATGTCTGCATCTTGTTGACAAGTTTTCATCAGGCTTTTGTACACTGTAAAAATAGTCTCGTCATCCTCAAATGTAATATTTATAATATAAGTGGAACTTTCAAAAATTTCATCTTGGAAAATTCTAAAATTCTGCTTTGTGTATACTTCCACCGTTTGTTTCTCCATAACCTATAAAGATTTTAACTTCGGTTTTTCATTAACATCGACATAATCTATAACTAGCTCCTCATGTTGATGATGGCTAAGAGCTCTATTAAAATGATTAAGCAAAACTATCAATGTGTTTCTTTTCGAAACATATTTCTTGAAAAAGAATGTGAACTTTCAGCTATTTGACTACTTAACATTCCGACATAGAAAAATTTATTCACATATGCAGGAATCCAATTGTCACAAATTTCATAAATTTAAGCTAATCAGTCATTACCTTCCAATTTAGTTTCATGTATCAAATCCAACTAACCTATTTCAAAATCTTCAGTTGTCTCAGAGCTAAATATAACATTTTTGAAACGTTTGTAATTGTCTCGGCAAATGACCAAGTCCATTTTCATAGAAAAATTGTTGCCATAAACAATACCGATGAACAATTGTTGGAAACGTTTGGGTTATCGCTTTCATCATCGCAGGATCTTGATTAGTAATAATCACTTGAGGTGCACCTTTTGACGTAGCATCCAACAATATATTTAATAACCAAATAAAAAATTATGTTTTTTCATCACTTAAAAAGGTACATCTAAAAATAATGGTTTGACCGTGATGATTTACTCCTGTAAATGGAGTAAAAAACATACAATATTTGTTTGTGTTATAGATTGTATCAAATACTACAACATTACCAAAAGTATCGTATGATCTCTTTGCAATAGGATATGGCCAAAAGCATCTCACAAGCCTATTTGCTTCATCAAGCTCAAAGTCGAAAAAAACAATGGATTTTTTTCTCTCGGAAGAAAAAAATTCTACCAAGCTATCTACATCAAACTCCTTTTGCTCCTTTTCCATTTTTGTTACATAATTCCTTATATCATTTTCAGTGCAACCAATATTTTCAATACCACCACATCAAATATCTATGACTCGAATTTTCTGGCATGTTGGTATATTTGCTGTAGATAGTTGTTGGTTTAAAACTCTTTTCGCAACGGAAACATTCTTATGTGACCTTAATAAATATACTTTGTATGCTCTTCTACAAAAGAATTAACTATCCAATTCGGACATGTTTGTCGCTTCATGAATGATAGCTTCGCTTTACAACCTACTCAAACTTCTCCTCGATTCCTTTTACATTTTTGTGGTTCAGATTCATTGAACTTTTTTCGATAAGAGTCATATGTTTGGCCTTCCTTAGAGCAAACAAATTGTTTCCAAATCAACTCATTTCTTCTTTTTTTCTTATTGCTATTACTCATCCTTGCACTAAATCCGCATTCTAGTACATACGCATTGTAGAAAGCAAAATCATCTAAAATTGAATGAAATTCCTGTACAACTTTAAATTTAATTTCATTGGCAATTTGTTAAGTACAAATTTGACTTGAAAATCTAACAGACATTTTTTTTATAGTAAACGTTGGACTTGTTGCTGCAATCATTGAAGGGAAAAAAATAATATAAAAATGTTCCCTGTGAGACAAATATTTCACTTTAATACATAAAAGGATAAGCTAGACTTAAAATAATAAATTCATAGAAATATCATATAGTCTCAAAGTTCCATAACTAACATTTGTTCATGTTTCTATCAAAGTCATACTAAATAATATTTTACTAACAACCAATCATTTGAAGAACCTAGCATAATCTTAACATGAATCACTATCTCAATTTCTTAAATAACATACTACAAAAACTCAACACCAGTTGACACATATTTTCCCGAAATAGGTTCATACACTTTTACAACTATTGGATATTAAAAAGGTAAAATAAAAAATAAAAAATTCATTTCACATGTATCATTTACATTATATAACATAGAGATCTAGACAGAAAAAACACTAAAAAATCAAAAAGTAAAAATCATATCTAATTACTTGATTAATCAAGAAAAGCATAGACTAAACAAATTGTACCTAATTCTGGAAATCAGTTTTCTCTCAATGTTGATAATTCCCAAACAAGATCTTAAGATAAAAATAAAAAAAATAAAAAAATTATGAAAAGATTAGAAAAGCAAATCCTAACTTTTAGGGGTAAAAAATATTACCCATATCACAAAGGAGACAAGCTCACCGATACTTTTGACAATTTATCGGGACAAACCTACTGAAATAGGCGAGAGCTTTGCAAAAAAAGGAGGCGAAGCTTTTGAGTCTGCAAAAGGAGATGCCTCTCTTAGCCTTCTTTTCCATATGCATTCGCGAAGGGAGGCAAGAGCGGCAAAGCTTTTTGGTCTGGTTGAGTTTCACATTGCAGAAAAAGAGAGAAGTGAGGTCTTGTATTCTTTGAAATTCGTCCAGAAAAAAGAGGGGCAAAAGCACGATTTGTTTTTTTAGAAAGGAAAATGAAAAAAATAAAAAAATTGTCCTCTAATTTTGACCTATTGCCTAGACCTCTTAATTTTGACTTATTGTCCAGCTTTTCCAATTTTGACATTCGCCCAAGCTAAATAATGGGCAGTTTTGCCCAGCTCAGCACCTCTATATATATATATAT